>SRLM01000163.1:294460-554979 GCA_015708895.1 Populus ilicifolia
CCCCCCCCCCCCCCCTCGTTTTTTACAGCCATTATTCACGACGTCGAGCTGCTCCCATCTTTCAACTCGAAAAGAATTTTTTCAAAATACTATTATTTTATATATTTTATCTATCATATTGAAGTTATGTATTGGACTAGGTTTAATATATATATATATATATATATATAATATGAGGCAAGCATTCATATTCTATTTCTAAATCGCTCTATAATTATCTTGTTAAATCAATCGAACAAAATATTTGTGTCACTTTGCAAAGCATGCAACTTGTCACCGAATATGCTATAAAGTAGAAAAGGAAAAAATATGGTTGTTCTTTGTGTGAAGTCATGGTCAAGTAGGGTTCAAGAAATTTAACACGATTTGTTGGCAACGAATTGTTAGACAAAATGCACGGGGAAAAAGAAGAAATTGAAAGAGAAATATGGACTGAAAAATGGTACAAGCATCTTGTATACTTCCCAGCTCAAGTTTCATATAAACACTATACGAGAGTTAACTAGGTTAAATTTGGATAATTTAACAGGTTAGTTTATTAATCTGAGTAAAATTTAATTTAATTTATTTTTTTTTAAATTTAAAATCATATTATTTTAGTTTTTTTAATATATTTTGAATTAATCAGGATTAATTCGGCTGTCTTATCACTCCACCAACAATTAATGTTATGATGTTTCAGTGAAAGTAGTGTACAATACATATCATGAATGAAAAGGTTGTAGCATCATATTGGCATTTGTCTTGTAATCATACCCATGATTTATATGAATCAATTTTTTAAAAAAGATTATTTGACAAAACAGAAGACTGGAGCTTGCGTAGTCAAATTTAGACCTGGAGATCATGTTCTATCAATGTGCTCTAAGGCAGTAGGGGTCCATATATTAGTGGTTTTGCTTGGACCATTTTATAGTATGTGCATTAGTTCTTGTAGTGAGGTCCACAAGCATCAAATGTTCCCAAAATTTATTGCCCTTAATATAGAAGAAAAAGGGACATTTTATTGATGAAATTTGAATATCTACGATGACTTGATGTTGTGTAGACAAATAACCAAAGTGTTTTTTTTTTTTCATTTTCCTTTTTTGGTTGAAGGAAAATGTGGGTTCTTGCTTTTTGTAAACGCAATTCCAAATTCTTATTACTTTCAATGTAGTGTTTCGAGTCACTGCATTTGGTTAGTTTTTTGAAGGCAACAAAAGACAAATACTGAAGCAATAAAAATATATTTAGTTGAAGGGATAAAAATAAAAATATTAAAAAAATAATCTCTAGAATAGTTTTTGAATAAATTTATCTTATTTCAAAATAAAAGGAATATAAAAACATGTTTTATTTGTATTTATTATCTTTGTCTATGCTATTTTAAAAGCAGCAAATAAATGTTACAATATACTAGTATATACTTTATTGAATAGATTAAAAGTTAGAATACATAAATAAATATAAATTTACAAAAAATGATCTACCCAGGACATATTTTTCTCATTTTCTCCACACGAATTTTCTTAAATAACTTGTCATCCTTGATTCTATATAATTTATTTGAAATTAATTTTTTATTCTTTATTGTAATTGAATTTAATTGTAGCATTTAATTTAAATTCAGTTTATAAATAAGTTGAATTTACATATTTGAAATAGATAAAATTCAATTCATTTTGTTTTTATGTTACTCTCATAACCTTTATCTTATTTTTTTTAAAAACAAAATCTCTAAAAAAACAAATGGGTAGATCTAATTTATTTTTATATGACTTTTTGAGATTTAAAACTTAATCACCGACACTTGATACAGTATTGAACATGAAATCTTGTTAAAAACTTGTAATTGAATTGAATATAGAGATCGCAGGCATGTTTTACAAGATAAGTAATCATTTTTTAGTGTTTGCAAGAAAGTCAAGCTTGAGTAAGAATCCAAATTGAAATTAGTATGAGATAGGAAATGCATGCCCCCTTACGTATTGTGAAAAGGTTGCCAAGATTTGTGACTTTCTTCATCAATGTTTGGACAAATTCGGTTGTCATCCATTACATGAAATGTCAAGCTAGCTGGGTTCACACTTTGTCTGCTAAACACGACTAAAATTTGTGGCTCTAATTACGTTCCGTGGTTTTGGATACCTCAATTTTGACAAACTAATCTTGCCTTGGCATTGATGATTTTCAGCTCTTAAAGTTCTTGTGGTAACTTGCAGTCACCATTCATTGATACGGTGTTTTCATGGTGGTTGACTGGATTCGAGATTAATAGCTGCTCAAGAAAAAAATTGATTAAAAAGATTAATTCATTTCTTTAATTTTCTTCCATTTTAATCTTGAGGTACCATGCATGTGAAAAAAACAGAAAATATATATATCAGCTTGGTTTGGAGGGCATATATATTCTTATACATGGAGACAATCTTAACGTTAATCTTATTTAAAATCAACATGCACAACTTTTTAAGAGATACATCACTTTCCCCCGTCATGAAATTTCACCTCATCCTCCCCAATAGTTTAAATGAAATTGCGGTAGTAATTTATTTTATAAGTGTTTTTTTATATAAATATATTAAAATAATATTTTTTTATTTTTTTTAAAATATTTTTGATATCAAAACATTAAAATGGTATAAAAATATAAAAAAATAAATTTTCTAAAAACATAAAACAAATAGACTCTTTAAATAAAAAAAAATTATATTTTAATCTCCTTGGAAACATACCGTCACATATTTAATTAAATTCTATTATTGCCACCGCAACAATATCCACCAATCAATAATCCCTTAAAACATTTGCTCGCTAAATACTTGCTTATAGAATTAAATTACTTGAAGTTGCATCAATGGGGGAGAATGAGAGATAGTTTGTAAGGGGATAACAATCATCTTGGTTTCTTTATCTATCAAAAGGCTTTAATAATTATGACAAATTATGACTTCATCTTTAAGCAAATATTAAAAAAGAGTTTTATACACATCATTATATCTCATTCTTACCTATAATTTTATTTCTCCATTCTTTTCTCATTCTTGGTCAGGCTATATTAGTGATAATCATAATTATAAAATATATAATTACAAGTATTAACCCATGTCAAAAAAAAAAAACACTTGAATCAATATCGTTTTAATTTTATTTTTTAAATCCCACGATTTTATTACTGACCGCGAGGCCGAATTTTATACCTAGGGTCATAATATGAGACAATGATATTAGTCGAATTTCTATAATAATTTACTGCAGCAGAGGGGGAAAAAAATAAAATTGAAACCGTTGATGTTTCGAACTGAAATACCTTCAAGTAAAACTACACATGATCAATGTTCTTTACAAGGTGGTATTTTGTTGTTCTGATATCCAATCTAAGAGAAGGATTGTTCAGGAAACAAAAACAAAAAAATCTAAGAGAAGGTTGGAAGAAAAGAATTCACTTGAATATTTCCATTTAGATAGAGATAAAATGTATTGAATATAAATTTAATCTCCATGATCTATTCAAACATGGAGACATTTTAACAAATCTTTTGAAGGAAATTATTTTTTCTCTTGTTTGTTTGTTTTTATGTTGATATATATTTGAAAAGTTTATTTATTTATTTTATATTAACATGAAAATTTAAAATATCTTTGTAAGTAAAAAGACCAATAAAAAGTATTACTAAAAAAAATCAGAAACTTAAGGTCGTGTTTGTTATTTATGTTTTATTTTAATCATAATTTTGTTTTGTTTTAATTATAATTTTAAAATATTTGATTAATTAATACACACCATAATTTTGTATGGTATCACTAAAAATTCTCTTAAAACATTACTTAAATAAAAACTATAATTTATAATTTCTTAAGCCCATTTATTAAATCACAATCATAAAATTTATCACAATAATAAACAGACTACAAGGAAATTAATGCTAAATAAATCTTCTCCTAACAATATGAACCAACTTAAAAGATTTTGTTGTGTTAGATTAGTTTGTGATAATATTATAAATATAAAAAAAATCTGTTTAGTTAAAAAGATAAATATATAAATATAAAATAAATTCTTTTCAGTATAATTTTTAATTTTAAAATGGAATTTTATATTTTTAAAACATGAAATACAAACAATCATGTAGTCTCTTCTCTGTTTCCGTCATGCATATCAGAATCTTGTATTTAAAAACAGAAAGTATACGAATACATTATTTGCTTTTACTATATTTGTTCAGTATCCATACACTAATTTTTTTAAATGTAAAAATGGACGGAGAATCAAAAGAATTTGAAGAGGGTTGTGTAGATTTCCTAGGAAACAAACATATGCAAAGAGATGGGTAACATGGACAAAGGCTCCATGTTTTCAAAGTTTGAACTACTAAAACAATAGACAGAAGTTTCATGGTATGGTAAAAAAGTACACAAAACAATGCCACTAACAGAGCAACATTCGATCGACCTTTACCACAATACCCTTGTCCTTCAATTTTCTTACACTCGCCTCCCTATACACAGATTACATCACACAGACTAAGGAACCAATCAACAAATATCTATCAACTCTTCTCTATCTCCCCTTCTCCTTGTCTTCCATTTGGGCCCCGTTTGTTTTTGAGACACAGCACTTATCGTTGTACTTTTGTTTTGCAAATCTTGGAATCTCAATGTTTCTTGATCTGGGTATCAAGTATTTCTTCTTTAGATCATAGTTTAGTGTTAAAAAAAAAAAATCTTTGCTTTTGTCTCTATAAGAGAAAACCCATCTGGGTTTTGGTCTTTTTTGTGCGCCTGTGCTTTCTTTAACAGATTCAAAGTGATGGGTTTCTTGATAAATTTGCAAATAAGGTTTGTTCAATATCAGGTTAGTTTCGTTTAGCTCTTTTGTTTTCTTGGACATGCTTGCTTTTTGGTATTGGTTTTTTAGTTTTTGATGATTGTGGGCTTTGGGGAGCTACTTAGAGATTGTTTTTGATGATTAGTTTAGCTATACTATGTCTATATATTGTGAAAGTTTAGATTTTTATGCTTCTGATGGATCTTACGTTGAAATGGTTTAAGGAGAATTATGTGCTTTTTGAAAGTATTGTGAGTTCTGTGTTTGGATTCTTTGATTGATCGCTTTTCATGGTATCAAATTAGTGACCCTTAATTTTCAGTTAATACTACATAGATGTGTCCTTTTTTCTTGATTTCACTTTCACTGTTGTTTATGTTATTGCGTTTCTAGCTATTGCAAGCTATGCGGTATCTGTTTCAATCCTTTGTCTTAAATACCTCAAGTTTTATCTGCTTTTGCATATTTCTGATCTGGATTTAGAGATGGATGTTTCCTAATGCTGCATTTAGTTGCTGTGGAAATATAGGAAAAAAGAGAGAGTCATATGATTTATTATTAATGGGCATGAAAAAACTTGGCTGTTAGTTACTCAATTGATTCTTTAGAGTATCTTTAAGAATTTGATTGCTTCAGCTATTGAACAGACATTTGATAGGAAGAAAAACTGATTTGTAATTGTGTTTCTCAGGGTAAAGTATATGTTTTTATCATGAAATGAATTTTCATAATCATACCTGTAGTTCTGTTCTTGTTTGGGGGTTCTGAGCTGAGAAAATGGCATGTCGCCTCTTTGAGTGATCCATTTTATATAATAGGTCATTGATGGAAAGGCAGCTATCATAGTAGCCTATGCATTAAGATAAGTGAAACCATTTAAGCATTTGGAATCTTAAAAATGATGTCATGCATTTATTACCTGAAGTATTTAGAAGGTAGTGTGAAGTCATCTTTAAAAACATCTCTGGATATGGACGAAGGTAGTGTGAAGTCATCTTTAAAAACATCTCTGGATATAGACGAAGGTAGTGTGAAGTCATCTTTAAAAACATCTCTGGATATAGACACGATGTTTTCTTTTAGTGACAGCAGTGGAGGTGGGCTAGTTCATCTTAAAATAATTCATTTATCAAGCACCACTGATCTGAGAATAGAAATCTTTTTAAGCTTTGTAATTTATGCTTCTGGTTAGCATGATATGTGAACTCTGCTTAGAAGGTTCATTATTGTGAAATCGTGGGTTGTGCTGTTTGCCTTTGAATTTTTGTGATCAAAAGCTTAACTTTTGTTTCTTTCATTTGGCAGAAATATTCTTCATCTGTATGAGTTTTTCTTTTACGGAGTTATAGAATTATGGGTAGAGGCAGAGGTAAGGGAAAGAAGTTGACTGTGAGCAATCATGATGATGCTGGAAGTGGCGAGGAAGAAAAAATTCCAGCACAGAAGAGAAGGGGACGGCCACAAAAACCACTGAGAGATGACATTGATGAGGAAGAAGTTGAAAAGATTGAAGATGAAGAGGTAGAGAATGGAAAAACTGGTATCACAAGCAAAGAGACAAAAAGTCCAACGGCTGCAGAAAATGGAAAGAAGAGGAAGCGACATTCACAGGCAAAGGAGAAACCTGATTCTGTAAAGGAAGAAAATGGTGTCGGAACCAGATCAAGTACTGATGACTCAACCAAGTCCAATGGTTTTCGGCATAACAGAAGTAGGCGGAAAAACAAGCCTCGTCGTGCTGCTGAAGCAGGCGTGGAATGTAAGTGAAGGCAATCATTGGCTTTTGCAGCGGGTCTCTTCTTTTGATGACTTTCCAGATAAATTATATAGGAAATGAGGCCTAGTACGATCTCCAGTTTCATTTGAATTTTTTGGTTTATCATTTTGGTAATCTTTTTGCCAATCCCTTTTCACTTTAATTGGGAGTTTTGTACTTCCTGTAATTTTTATAATGCTATTATGTTTCATACCATCACTTGGTTCATCTATCATATGATTTGCAAACCTGCTTGGCCTGTTGAAATGTCCTCTTCATTCCTTTGAACTGTCGTGATTTCTTTCTACAACAGTATCTTTTCCTTCTTTTGACTTGTAATTTGGACATCATCATAACACATGTAATCACAGCGCTGCTGGTCGAACTCTGTCGAGAAGTTGCAACAACAGTGAAGTCTGTTCATATAAAATTTTTGCTGTTCTTTCTTGGTTCTTAATTGTTATGCATATGATCTGGAAAAGCCTCTCAAAATGGTGCACCTCCTGTCATGGCATTTCGTTTAGCTGGCAGGAGTTAAGAGTACTACTATCACTGGAATAGCGTATCAAATTGTGGCGAGTAGCCGAGTTTTGCATGTGTATTTTGCGTTTCTTTCCTTGCCTTCTAGGTCAGTTGTGCAGTCGTGTTTACTTTACCAGGTCTATAGCTTCTTAGTTACGTTTCATTGATACATATACCTTGCCTCAGCAAAAGAGATGATGTAGATATGACTGTAGATATGACTGTTGGTTGTGGGCTTTTGTCTTCAGGAATCAGTTCAAGTTTGTCCTTAGTGGAAGATTACTTTATGCAGTAGTGTTTGTTAAAGACAAAAGGTTAGAGATTGTCCATGAGAAGCTTCCTTGAAAGTCAGTTATTAGTGACAGTGAATCTGGGAAGTTTGAATGGATCACTTGAAAACCCTAAAAGCATCTAACCAGAAGTTTTGAACTTCTTATCGATTGCCATTACTCCCATTTAAAAACATTATCATCTTGAAGAGAAGCACAGCATGATAGAGCTAATACAAATAATTTTGCCTCATGTTCAATGAAGTCTGACCTTTGTTGGAAGTTTCTGACCTGCACTTGTGATTCATACGTTGTAGAAGTTTGTAGGGTGCCAGGAGATGAAGCTAGAGAAGAAATCTTTACTGAGTAGCCCTATGGCTTGGATCCTGCGATTCCTAGTTCCTGTCAGACTTGCTTCTTTCGATGAGATTCATCTTGTTTTGCTACAATCGGCTTGAAAATCCTAGTAATATTTATCAAAGTTATTAAACAATTTCTGGTCCTTGAATCGGTCCAATCGACTTAATAATGGGTTGGGTGAGTAATTTGGTTAATTTAAATAAATCTAAAAAGATATCATTCTAAGATTTTTTACAAAAACATCAAAATAACTTTGTTTTGTAAATAATTACATCGTAATGTAGCTTATTAATATTATTAAATTTGGTTCTATTCATGACCCAATCCAAGATTTTGGAATAAGTTAACTTGAATCAAATTAAATCAATCTAAAATATTATCATTAGTAAATTTAAATAAAAATAAACAATATTATTTTAAAAAATAAATAAAATTATATTTTAATTCAACCAAGTTAAATCACATCTAATTTATTTTGAAATTCAACCTGATTGAGGTTTAATAATAACGTTGTAAATATTGAACCAATATTGTTGGTAATATAATTTGTCCTTTTGTAGTTTTCTTGCGTAATTCATGTTTCATTGGAGTCTATGTGAATGTAAGATATTGCATGCTTTTATGGCTTATACATTTGCAACCTGCAAGAAACTCCAAGCATGATACTATTTAGGTGGGTAGGTGGGTGGGTTGCCCTTCGTAGACTTTTATTGAGTAGCTATGAATATAAAGAGGTTATTTGCAGATTAACTTGTATTTTTAAAAGATTTAAAACAATTTTATTTTTTATTTTTTTTTAAATTTAATATAATTTATAATTTGAATCGTTTTAATATATTGATATTAAAAATAATTTTTTTTTAAAAAAAATATTATTAATATATATTTTAATACAAAAAATTATTTAAAAAATAACTAAAAGCAGATGTTCTGATTGCCAACTGCTTTCGATGGCCCATTTGCCATTTTTTTTGCATCAATTAAAATGATTAATTGTGCAAAATAATATCAATTAACACGTGGAAAAACCATGGCATAAATGCTGTGAATCATTGTGGAATAGAATATTGGATGCATGGTTTTTCCATTAAAAACACATAAAGCCTAAGATCGTTTTTTAAGAGGGTCAATTTCCATTAGATAGTTGTTTCTAGCAAAGTTATTAAAACGACGCAATTATAAGTTAGGTGAATTAACCTATATTAATATTAAATAATATTATTTCAAGATTTTTTGGAAAAATTATAACAATATTGTTTTATTTTTTTAAATTAAACCTAGTTTTGACTAAGTAAATTTCTATATAATTTAATTTAAAAGTCGTAACAAATTAAATCTTAAATAAATGAATTACCTGGTTGATATATCAAACCAAGCTAGATTTAATAACACCACTTTGAATACATCTCAAAAGTATTTGGTTCTCTGTTAATAGCTATGTGATGGTGATTTTAGCCGGAGAAATGGCATCAATTGAGAAATGGTATGGAAACTCTCAAGTAAAAGAGGAGCAAAAGAAGCTTGGCATTATGGGCCAAGAGCTTCTTGTTTTCTTCTTTTTTTTTTAAAAAAAATATTTTTTATATATTATGGGCCAGTTGTGATTTTTTTTTTTTGAAGTCTTATAAACTCATAGTCATCTGGGCTTCATGGATTCACTGTCATTTATGTGAGAAAATGTGAAAAGGAACCTGTTGAGCACTCTGTTGAACACTATGTGAGAATATAATTAATTAATTAATTAATTTTAAATCTTTGGAACAAGTTATGAAATAAACCTAATATATAAATAGACAAATGGATAGATTAATTACAAGTTGAAATCTCATCTTGTAGTTTTCTTAGATTTTGATGAAACCATAAGAAAAACTTCATGTACAAATTGAGTTTTTCAAGAGTTAATCTTGTTAAATATAAACGCGTAATTTTATGAGTCAACTCTCTTGTGACAATCTTAAACCAAGTTCTTTAATCTATCCTGGAACTTTCACAAGTATTTATTGTTATTATTATTATCATCATCTTACGAAGCTCTTCTTCTTCTTTTTTAATATAGCTATTTTGCATATTTTGATTCTTTCATGTTCTTCATTAATTCATTCATTCTTTCTTTCTTTAATTCAACATGCATGAAAAAATTCTTAGGCTAGCTGGTACAAGATACAGATACTAGCAATAGCTAGAACAATAGAATCTCTGAACCAAGAAATTGCTGATGTGCCATTGTAAGCGTGACAAATGGGGTGGATATTGATGCCTGTGTGCTATATATATTGATGTAATTCTCTACATGGAGCTATTTAGGGTCAAAGACTTGTTGGTGGATTCAGTCTAAGACACAGATTAATGGGTTTTGATGGGGTTATTGGTGTAAACTCTAATTCTTTAATAAATTAAAATTATATTATTTTAATAAAAATAAAAAAATTAACAAATTACAATTAAATTTTTGACCCGATGTTAATGAGTTAGTCAATTCTCTTGAGTTTTTAACTATTTTTAATGTTTTTAAAATCTGATCCGGCTATATTTTTGAATTAGCTGAGTTCCAAATTGACCATCAGGGTTAGATTTTAAAACTGTATTTCGGGTATCTTGTGAACCTGAAAAAAGAAAAGAAAAAGAGACTAAAACCTTGATATTTACAAATAGGTGAACGAACTGGTTGGCTGGGCTCATAGGATTGGGTTTGGTCTCGTGTAAGTGTCCTTGTTTCGACCCGTCGCATCTTATCTATAGATTAGAGCACACAAAATCAATCTTCAATCCATGAAAAAACTGTTGCATTTAAGAATTGTCCGCAAGGAGAGATTCTTCTTTCTTAACTTTTTATGTTTGAATCTCGAGGGAAATTTATTAAATTCATCTCAATGTATCAAATTAATAAACGATTTAATCACAATTAATGCTTTTAACATCTAAAAAGAATTAATATGTTTACTTGTTGAGATTCTTTCAGTATTTTTTAGAAAAACAATTCCAGTTTAATAACAATAAAGGCTAATTGGTCTATCAACTCTTATATACTCAGGTTTTCTTTCTTTCTTTCTTTTTTTTTTAAAAAAAAACCTCTTACATATTGGGTGCATTATCATTTTGATTTTTTTTTTAATTAAGGAGTTCTGTACCTTCTTGATTTCATATTGGGTGCATAATCATTTTGATTTTTTTTTAAATTAAGGAGTTCTGTACCTTCTTGATTTATTGAAGTTACCATTCAAAATAATTCATTTTGATTTTTTAAAGTACACTATCTTTATACTTAAATGACGCTCTGTAATTTATCACTCTGGGACTTGATACGTGGGATGCCGCCCCATGATACTTGGGATCTTATTCGAATTCCCTTTTGGTTACAAATTGATTTATTCTCGTTGTGTGCGTGTATGTATTTTTATATTTAAGACTAGCATTCAACAAAATTTATGAAAATTCTTTGAAAGCATAGTTTAATACGAAGAATGCAACTTTAAAATTATCTGAGAATAAGTATGTGTTTGTGTTGTGGTGCCAAACTGCTTTTTAAAAGTTATTTTTGTTTAAAAATATATTAAAATTATTTATTTATTTATCTATTTTTTACATCAACTTATTAAGAAATTAGAAAATAAATAAATAAAATTAATTTGCTACCTTTTCAAACCAATACACTTTAAAAATACACTCAATCACAGTTTCCAACACAAAAATAAATGAAAAAAAATTAATTTTATTAATTAATGCATAAACTAACGTGATGATATTTTTATTGTAAAAAAAAACACTTGTGCACAGACACGTTCCCATCCTACTACTTTTTAATAAATTTATTATCATAATCATATAATAATTAGACATTTAATTGTGATTGGTCACAGTTTCCAATAAAAAAATAAATGATAAAAATCTAATTTTATTAATTAATGCCTAAACTAACGTGATGATATTTTTATTGTATAAAAAACACTTGTGCATAGACACGTTCCCATCCTGCAACTTTTTTAATAAATTTATTATCATATTCATATAATAATTAGACATTTAATTGTGATTGAGAGAATTATTTTTTTAGGTCTTAACAATAAGATCTACTTTTCAGATCAGTTTTTCTTTATTAATTTAAGTCCGAAATCTCACTTCAATCCACTTTTAAACGAACCACTCGCATTGAATTTAGTGTCTGTGTGTGTGTGTCCATGTATATATATATATATTTCTCCCGATCTCGGTGGAGTGGAATTCGAACCTCGAATTTAGCCGGGTACACATCCACTTGAACTTGGCTAAGCTTCCGAGAGTTACAGATGCATTCCTCGGTAATGATTAATTTCTATAGAATCGAAGCTTCACCGACGGCATTGAAATTTTCGATCAGTTGGAAAATCAATTATTTTGTATCCAAGATAATTTGTTATTAATGGCCTAGAAATTATAAGCCAGGAAACACGTGCGAGAGATCTTCTTTTATTCAAGATTTCTCCACGTTAGTCATCCCTTATAAATTCTATTAGTTATATTATTCATTTTCTTGATTTCCCAGCCAGAGCACCGACTTATAAAATATGTATATGGTAGATCAAAACAATGCCATATGAACCACACTTAGCTTATTATTAAAGCAATCTAAATTAACATAAAAAAATATAAATATGAAAAAAAAAGATGTTGGAGTTCTCATTAATTTGTTTATTTATAAGTGTTTGTTTTAATTTACATACAAAAGAATTATATATCTATGTTAAACTAAAAATACTATTCTACCTTAACAAATAAAATAAAATAAATAAAACACTTATAACAAGTAATTAAACTCACATTTTAATATAATCTATTGGACTTGTAAATATAAATCTGAAATGTCTTCTAGTCTTGGATATGAAATTGATGAAATACTAGGAGCCACAGATATTATTAATTGGTATATGTGCCTTGATAATTCTACTTTATACCTTTTTTATTGTTCATGTCAACAAAATTGGTTTTTTTTTAAAAAAATTCATCATTTAATATTATTTTTATATTTGATTATTTAATATTTAGTTGATTTTAAATTAATCTTTGTAATTTGTTCTGGGATATTTTCTATGACTTTATTGCTGTTTTGAATAAATATTTTGATATTTAATTTGTCCTTAACTTTACAAGTATATGTTTTTGTTATCATATAATTAAGTTAAAAATTATTTTTTAAAAATCATTTTGTTTGTTTTTAAATTTATCAAGTTAGTTAGATCATTTTAAAATAATTTTTATATAATTTAATTTTAAATTCAGGGTTAGGTAAAGAAATGAGTTGAAAAGTTCCCAGATTGATTCATTTAACTGAATTTAATAACAATATTATATAGCTAGTACAGTATATCTTAGATTTTTCCTTTTAGGCTCACAAATTTCTTGATCCAACCTTGTAAACCCGTAAGCTAGTGACTGTCCTATAGAAATTGAAGGGTTATTTTGTCTTAAAAGAGCGTAACAATGTTAATCCATCCAAAAAAAAATCTTCTGGTGATCAACCCTCATGCTAGTCTGCACGTTTTACTTTCTTTCTCTTGTATTTCAGGAAAGCTGTCATTGTCTCTGCACCTTACACTAATATTCCCCCCCTCTTTCCCAATAACCTATTTACATTCTTTTTTCTTCACTCCACCAATGAACTTGTAATATCCTAACACATGGTGATCAAGCAATCTCATGCGATTAGACGTGCTTAACTCATCTTTAATTGAAGCCACTTGAATTCTTAAAGGGATGCAAATTTCAAAAAATAGTTTAGCGTACAACTTAATTCATATATTAAATGCAAGTTCAGATCTCATGGTTTGCATATATTTTACTGGAAATTTGTCTATTTGAAGTTTCAATGCAGCCATGATAGTCTCGTGATGCAACATTTTAATATGCATGAAATGACCACTTGCCCTGTGATTTTTCCCTAATTTCCATGCACGACTCGATAATTAACTAGTACAAGTCTCGCTTTTGAAGATGGATTAAAAAAATCATTTTATTTGGTAATTCAAATACTAAACAGTTACCTGCACCTTTAATTTAAATGCAACGATTGGTAAGAGAAGAAACAAAAATATTCAAGTCATTGTCTTTTTAATTATATTCTAAAATCATTACAATTCATTTTATTTTTGTTTGATTTTTTCTGAATGAGAATATGAACCAAAAATGTGTGGCAATACACTAACCATTCTTAGTGGTCAGGCTACTTTAGACTGCACTTGGCAATAACATCAGAAATAAGGAATGAAGAAAAAAAAAAAAAAAGTTAGCCATGGCAAGTGTTTGCATGACGTTTCTGTTTCTGTATTCAAGGCAAAATGCAACAGAGAGCATGAAAAGAAAAACTACTAATAAGGAACCATCCAACTCTACACCAGGCACTACCACAAACGTAGTTACAACTTTACACACACTATTATCACTGCTGCAATCTAATTTTTTATCTTTACTTTTTGTATATATTTTGAGAAAATTAGAAAAATTCAAAAAATATGTCTTTTTAATAATTTTAGTTATTTTAATAATTTTTTTATTTTCTATTAATATTTTGTGAGTCCAAACATCTTGAAAATCATAAAAAAAAATACAATAAACAATTTCAAATAATACAAAAACAAACAGGGTTTGGAATTGAGTTGATAATCAAATATCACGAGTAAAAGAATTTAGTTTAGGAATTTTTGTTTGAGAATCAATGATGAATTTGCAGCAAGTGGTTAAATTTAGAAGTCTAAATTTATCAAATTAAAGGTGTAATTGAATAGAAAAAAGGGATTCATGACAAAATTAAGTTGAAACCACAAGAGATTGAGAAACAAAGAATAAATTGAAAAGATTTGATTTAGAATTAAATTGAGAGATAATTCAAGATTTAAAATCCTAATATAATTAAATTGAAAAAAATTCAAAAAATCAAGTACTGTAATGAAAAGAGAAAAATATTCCCAGAACCACTTTACTATTTATATAATTTCACTTCAATCCTAATTATTTCTTTCTAATCATTCAATCCAATTAAATACCAATTTAATCTAGTTTTTTAATTAATTCAATTAAACCCAATTTAATCCACCAATTAATTCATTCTCCATTGGTGGGAGAGAACTTGACTTTGAGAATTTATTAACAACAACAAAAGTAGAATGCATAGCTTGTTGTATACAAACTAAGCCCAATTACAACATTAATTATTAATGATATAGTTGAGTTTGTAATAACGGATAATTCTAAACAATTAGATATAAATTTGCTATAACTACATGAGAATTTGCTCTAATACGTAGAGAGTTCAATAAATATATTTATAAACAATTAAAATAGTTCTAGGTCGAAGAAGAGGTTTGATTATGCCAAATTAGAATAATAAGTAGAAAAGACTATAACTTTTAATCTAACCATTAGATCATGTTTAAATATTTATATGAGTTTCTAAATGTTATTTTTGTAAAATTAACTATGAAATCAGTACTTTAACTGCTGGATCTTTAAATTTTAAAAATCTCATTTTAATGCCCCGATTGTGGTTGTTTTTGTAATTTTCCTTGTTATTTTCAGATTTCATGCCTCTTTGCTTTATAATTTTAGATTTTTTCTTGTTTTCTGGTTGAGATAAAATTTTTAGTTTATTTCAGGTCTTATAAATATTAAAAAAAAAGAAGACTCGTGAGTTATTATAGAAAAAAGAAAAACTGCAACAAATATTTAAATAGCTGGGGGTACCTGCATTAGTGGATCTTAAATAAAGCTACTAGTACATTCACATTAATTTATAGATAAATTGGACACGGCTATTTCTTTCATTTAAAAAATTTTAATGTTTCATCACTTGATCGGTTTTTAATTTTTTATTCGAGTAGTAAATGGAAGATATTAATTAGGACATGATTTACGCTTTCATATATATATNTTTTGAGAAAATTACCGACAAAAATATTCCTTTATAATTTACTAATGGAATTACAGTGAAAAAATAAAAATAAAACAAAAAATAATAATGTGCTATTTTTACTAATGAAATAAATTTCATTGATAAAATAGTTGGTAAACTGTAAATATTCATATCAATTACGAAAAATCAATGAAAACTTTTATTGGTATTTTAAATAGAGCTTTAAAACTATTCATTTTTTAATTACATTGCTAATTATAGTTTTTTATGGACAAATTCATTGAAGAATTTGAAAAGTCATTGGTATTGTTTAATTGTTTTCTAAAAAATTTAGTTTAAACTAAAAATTTAAATTAAATATTATAGATAAAATTACCAACAGATTGAAAATTCATCGATGATATTTGACAATTTCTAAAAATTTTTAATTTAATTTAAAATTTAAAATAAATATTGCAAATAAAATCATTAACAAAAATATTTCACTATAAAGCATAGATAACTTTCCCTTTCTCTCATCTCAAAGTAAGAGAGATCTGATCTCCTGTAAGCAGATAAAAAGTAAACATGTTTAATATTTTGATTTTTAATTAGTTGTTCTTTTTTTTTAACTCAATTAAAATAGGTGAGTTTAATAATTAAATTCATTTACATTACGAGGCACTCCTTAACTTTTGCCTTGCTAGAATAATAATAAATCAAATTTAACATATATATATATATGTTACAATTTTTGTAACTTTTGCCTTACTAGAATAATAATAAATCAAATTAAATATTATAAGATTTGATTTCGACTAGGTACTCGATGGTGCACTTGTACAAACATCAATCAACATCACTATTTTTCTTCTACTATTTAATTATTAAACTCACCTATTTTAATTGAGTTAAAAAAAGGAAAAAACATGTGTAATTTTTATATGCTCATACGATATCAAATCTTTCGTACCGTGAGATGAGATAAAGGGAAGGTCATCCACGTTTCGTTTCGTAGTGTAATATTTTTATAGTGATTTTATTTATAATATTTAATTAAAAATTTTAAAAGTTATTAATAATTTTTTAATTCATTAATTATTTTATCTATAATATTTAATTTAAAATTTTAATTTAATCTAAATTTTTTAGAAAATTATCAAATAATATTGATGACTTTTTAATATACGGGTGATTTTATCTGGAAAAAAAAATAATTAATAATACAATTGAAAAGTGAATAATTCTAAAGCTTTGTAGAAAATACTAATAAAATGTTTTATCAATAATTTTTTTTATAATTGACATGATTGACACAATAAATAGTGTTCATAGTTCACCAAAAGTTTTATCTACAGATTTTACAATAGGATTAAATTTTGTCAGTAATTCTGTTGGTAAAATTATCACATTATTATTTTTTATTTTGTTTTTATTATTTTATTTTTTATTGTAATTTTCTATGTATATACCAAGAGAATATTGTTGTTGGTAAAATTTCTCAATAAATTTTTAATGAAAACATTCCTTCAATATTTTTGTTTGTATTTATCAATTTTTTGATAATGTATTAATTTTCTCAAAAAATACCAAATATGTGTGAGGGGACGCATCCTTAAAATCAGTAAAAAAAAAAACAACGTTACACATTGGTCAATTATATTCTATTGTATCCATTCAATTATTTATTATCCTAAAGTACAATTTATACCTTTTAAATCTAATTTAATAAGTACATACTTCAATGTTAATATAACACACACACATACATGTGGTAAGAAGTCCTAAAAGCATTCTACTATGATCTAATTAATTTTGGCTTGTATATAGTTTTTGCTCTTGTATTCCTGCCTTTGATTTTGCTATGTTTCTTTCTCCCTTGTCAGAAATCTTTTTCCCTACCTTCTAGATTGCCATTAACTTATTAGTAATCTGGTTCACTTTTACTAAAATCTTGACTAAACACACACGCACACGCACGCAATGTTAGATTTTCTATCTTTTATTTATTGAGTATAATATATATATATATATATATTATACTCAATAAATAAAAGATAGAATATAGACATTTAAGTTCAAATTAAATTGGATCGGTATGCATTGAACTCAAGTTAACTTCCATTACTGTCTCAAAGCTCTTGGATTTGAACAAAAAAAGAAAAAAAAGAATGTACAATAACTTTATGTAGTAATATTAATTTCTTCTCGGAAATGGAGATGATCACAAACAATCTCTAATCTTGCTGTAAAAAATCAATAATTATATCAAGAAACTTTACATTTCTAAAAACAACAAAACTTATTCAAAGAATTTAATGGCCAGTTTGAGCAATTAATTTGGATCAATGTATCAAATTTTATGAAGTAATTAACTTGGATTTATATTTAATCCACTTCGGTGACCTTGATTAGCTTGTTAAAAAACCTAAAACCATGCAACTAAATTAGCTTGTTAAGAAGCTCACTCGGCTAAATTATCAGCAATACGATTCTTCTTATTATGAACATGCTCAAAAAACACAGAAGGAAAGGTATTACAAGCAGTGGAGATAGCATTAAATTTATCTTGCAAATGCTATGATCGCATGATGTTTTCATCTTTAACCCAAGTAATAGAATACAAATCCCGTACACGCATAATTAAGTTGAATTAGTCAAAGTCAATACAAATGTCCTACAAAAACTAGAAAAAAAACTTGACAACCACTTGTTTTTAATATAAATGTACATGCCAACAAGCAAGAACTTTAAATATACCTGTGTGGGTTTTGATTAATACAGATACATCATCTTTAGAGTTTCCCAGGGCGCATTTCCTAGTGCTCGACTTCTCTATAAAGGGCACATGCCACCCTTCATTTGCACACCACCCAGATATCAGTTACCGTTGTTAACAACCATGGCAACTCAAAGCTATGTGTTGTGCATTCTCATTCTTGGCTTGGTAGCCAGTAATATTGTAGCCTCTACTACACCTAGCCATGAGATTCATTCTTTTAATCGTCATAGTTTTCCACCAGGTTTCATTTTTGGGACAGCATCAGCATCTTACCAGGTCATTTTTAGTCTTAGCTTGCCATCAATTATAGTGATTTCACTTCATGTTTAATTAATTCATGGGAGCCAATAGATTTATAATTGAATTGGCACCTCTATTTCAGTTTCAAGAAATTTCGAGTTCGATTTTTTTTTTTATTACTTCATAGAATGTTAAATCCTACTATGTTGTACATTTTTTCAGTACGAAGGTGCAGCTTTCCAAGATGGCAAAGGACTAAGCATATGGGATACATTTACGCATAAATTTCCTGGTTTCTCTTTCTCTTAGAAATTCTCCTTCATGGTGTTTGTCGGATAAACTTTTAGATCGACGTGTACTATATTAGTGACTTTTGTGTTTAGTAACGTGATTAGTGATTAATGTAGTTGTTTTTTAAAATATTTTAAAGTTATTTTTTATTTTAAAAATATCAAATTAATATTTTAGGTGTTTATTGATGATTTTTATATTCTCATACAACAAATAAAAAACAAATCTAAAAGAAATTATTTTAATAAATTTTTAATTGAAAAACACTTGTAATTATCAAGATATTTATTGATAGAACCGGTAAAGTATTAAGGCAATGAAATTAATATATGTGGTGAAATGCAGAAAAAATAACTGATCGTAGCAATGGTGACGTGGCTGTTGATCAATATCATCGTTACAAGGTAACTAAATAATTATAGCTTAGCTAGCTTTTTTTTTTTATGATAATTAAGAAATATATTCAAATAGCCATTCAGATAATAATCAAAACAGAAGAATGAAAAATTATTTGTTACATCACCTGGAGATTGCTAAAAATAGAGTAAAAATTGGAAAAAAAAAACATAAAAAACCCAAATAGCTATTAAATGACTAGCCACTAAAAATACGCTGATTGTTAGTGTTCGAGTACTTTTGAATACTGTCTAAACTTCTAGTGAGGTTATTGCCTAAAGTTGGTCCAGCTAGTATTAGTGGTGTTTAATTCTCTTTCAAATTATTTTCTTTATAATTAAAAACATGTGGCTTTTGGGTACAAATTAAATATGAGATCTAGGGTTAAAACTTTGCATAATTAATTTTTTTTAATATATTCATACATGATGGTTCTTGATATCTCTTTGATAATTTTTTTTTATGTTATAATAACTATTTTTTTTAAATGTTAACCACATTGAAAATCATATATAATTGGGAAAAAAACAAATATTTTTTAGTGAGATGGGTGATATTCTTATTTATTTTCCAATATTAAATGTCACAGGAAGATGTTAAGATCATGAAAGACATGGGCTTAGACTCCTACAGATTTTCAATCTCATGGCCTAGAATATTGCCAAGTAAGATCTTCCGTATAACCACTCGCAGTATCCATCCACATTATCATCTTTTTCCTCTCTCTCTCTCTCTCTCTCTATATATATATATATATATATATGTATGCATATTCTCTTTGCAAAATTGTTATGTTTTAACATGGCATCTTTGTTTTTAATTACTTCAGAAGGAAAGCTGAGTCGGGGAGTGAATAAAGCAGGAATCGAATACTACAACAACCTCATTAATGAGCTCGTAGCAAATGGTTAATTATGATTCAATCTTATAATAATTAATTACATGATTTAAGTTTACATTACACACCCTGTGGACTAGTGAATTCAATTTGTTCATTGCTATCATGTTCAGGCTTAAAACCCCTGGTGACTCTTTTCCATTGGGACACTCCTCAAGCCTTAGATTCTGAGTATGGGAGTTTTCTAAGTAGTAGGATTGTGTAAGTAACTTGATTAAATTTCTCTGTTAATTTTTTTTTTATTAAGTTCTTTTGACTTAATAATCTGAGTTTCCCTGTATATGATAGCGTAAATAACCAAAACCTACCATTGATGATCTTCCAGGAAAGACTTCGAGGACTATGTAGATGTTTGCTTTAGAGAATTTGGAGATAGAGTTAAGCACTGGATCACATTGAATGAACCAAATATCTTTACTTCGGGAGGCTATGCTTCTGGTAGTTCTGCACCAAATAGATGTTCAGCTTGGCAGAATTTAAACTGTACTGGTGGAGATTCATCAACAGAACCATATGTGGTAGGACACAATCTGATTAAATCTCATGCTGCTGCTGTAAGATTATACAAGGCAAAATACCAGGTACAACACCGATTAGAATCCTACGTTATCATGTTTTTTTTATTATTATTATTGTTAATGAGTGAATTAAATACTAGGAACAAAAGCAAGGCCAAACTTAAGACTACTTGTCAATCATTAAAATCTTCAAACAAAGAAGGTTGACTAATAACTTGGATTATAAACTCAAAAGATCAAACTTAATATTCACAAAAATGATTTTCGAGCATGATATAGGTTACCAAGTATTTTGTCCTTGCAGGCAACTCAAAAGGGCATAATAGGGATCACAGTAGCATCCCACTGGTTTTTGCCGTACTCTAATTCTACACAGGACAAAGCTGCTGCACAACGGTCCCTGGATTTCTTGTATGGATGGTATGTGTCGCGGTTGTTTTCTCTTGACGTAAGTCTCCCTAGATTTATTGCTCATAGCTCTGTTGAGGTTACCCCACAATGGATTTGGAAGGAACGTCAGGAATTTATCACAAGCTTGCTTTTGAGGGAGAGATAGGTCCAAGAACATCTAAGAATTTATCACAAGCTCGTAACAAGAAAGGTTTTCATAAAATATTATCACATATCTATTGTAGAAGGGGATAATGAAAAGTTCAAAAGTTCGAGGACAAGCTAGTTTTTGAGAAGGAGATAGGCCCAAGATCATCTAACAAGCTTAACTAATACCTATACCTTTCCTAACATTTTTTATTATAAAAGAAATAAGAAATTTAAGAAATTATATTTTAATCCCATTGTTGAAGAAATGACCAAACTTTTTTATGGTATTTTTACAGGTACATGGATCCAGTAGTTTTCGGTGATTATCCAAGTTCAATGAGGTCTTTTGTTGGGAAAAGATTGCCCAAATTCACCAAGGAGGAATCTGCATTTATAAAGGGATCATTTGATTTTATTGGGTTGAATTACTACACTGCTTTCTATGCGGAAAATTTGCCTAAATCAAATATTTCACATCCAAGCTACTTGACGGATAGTCTTGCTACCACTAGGAGTAAGCACAGAATAAAAACTTAAAGACAATTGAGGATTGATGCTTCTTTTGAGTAGATTAATTGCTCAATGTTAACAATCATCTTTTGCTTTTCTTTCTTGTGATTATAGGTGATCGTAATGGTGTTCTTATTGGTCCACAGGTGTGTATCCACTGAATAAAACAACGTTTATTTACTTACAATCAAGTCGAATTCACAACTTAATTCAATATTTTTCTTTAATCAATAATGCAGGCAGGATCAACTTGGCTCCATGTTTATCCTAAAGGAATTCGTAAACTTTTGCTCTACACCAAGAGGAAATACAATGATCCCGTTATTTACATCACTGAGAATGGTGATCAATTAACTTCTTAATTATCATAATTAACTACTTGATAAGCCATTCCAATCTTTGTTAAAAGCCCATTTCGCACGCAATTAATATATCTCTTGTTTTAGGCATAAGTGAGGTAAATAATGAAGGCAAATTAACGCTTACGCAACAACTAAATGACACCATGAGGATCGATTACTGCCGTAGCCATTTATCTTTCTTGAGATTAGCAATAGCGTAAGTACTTAATTAATATTTGTGTCTCTTTACCAAGTTCATAATTAATAAACATTACAGTGTTAATTAAATTATCTTATTATTATTATTATTATTTATAGTGAGGGTGTCAAGGTGAAGGGATACTTCGCGTGGTCATTTTTGGATAACTTCGAATGGGGTTCTGGTTACACCGTAAGATTTGGTATCATCTACATTGATTATAAAAATGGAATGAAGAGAATCCCAAAACTCTCAGCTCGGTGGTTCAAGAACTTCCTCAAGAAAAAGAAGGCATGATCACTTGTTCTTTACAAGAATGAGCAATAAAATTTCTCGCTGGTTTAAGAAGCTTGTGTGCTTATTTTTTCCTTTAATTTATTTTCCAAGAATAAGTTTCGTAGGCAGAGAGGCCTTTAGCTATTCGCTGTATTGTTGTCTCTGCTACATCCTATGACTACATAATTCGAATAATTAGCTTAGTAGTTTTTCTTCAATAAAAAATTGATGTTATTTCCCGAACCCTACTTTTTCCTTATTTATACATGTGCTCTTTCCAACTACACAAATCTGTATTTGTGAAGTGACAACTCCAACCTAGAAGATTTCTGACTCAAATCTTAAGTAGAAAGAGTTTTGATTTAGTGATGAAGGAAAAATCACTCTCATTAATAGCACATGGCTTATCACAACTCCAATATACCAAAAAAGAAAAGAAAATCACAATGGGTGGGAAAACTACTACTTCCTATAGGTATGAGTGTTCTTAGGAGGGAGCATCTGTGATGTGTTAAGGTATGAGTGTTCTCATCTTTTTTATAGGTATATTATTGCATGAAATGCATGTGGTATTGGGAATAGAGATAAAAAGAGAATTCTGAGACAATCGGTGAGATATAATAAACATGATTTATTATGTGAGGTGGAAACAAAAAAGGTGGTAGTTGATGAGGAGATTGTCAATCCCATTTGGAATGGTAATTCTAGATTATGGTATGTTGTTCCTTCTGTGGATTTATCTGGGGGTTTGCTCTGTGTCTAAAATTTATCTACTTTTAATGTTCATAATGCTTCTATCGCCATGAATGGCAAGGCAATTCATGTTTAAGGTAGTTTTGCACAATATGATTTTGATTGTGTGGCGGCAGTGGTGTATGTCCCTAATTAGAATTCTTTAAAGAAAGATTTAGGAGCTATCTTAAGTCATTGAAAGGTAGTGTTTCCAAGCCATGGTGTTTTATGGGGGATTTTAGTGAAACTAAATATCCTTCTTATCACAAGAGTAGGGCAATTATCATGTTCAATGTTACACATGTGTGGTATTACGATGATTATTATTTTAGATCGGAATGGTCGGAAATGATATAGGTGGAATGCTTATCCTTTTTTAATAAAAAAAAAAACAAGAGTCATTATTTAATATTTTGATTTTAGAGTCCGAAAAAGAGGATTGATTGTGTGTAGAAAGGATGTATCACTCCTAGTACACCATACTTAATGTAAGTTGCATTATATGTTTGTCTGATATAAACTAAGAAAATATTGTGTTTCTAATTATTAGTCTGTTCAAGGTCGAATAAAAGTCCTTCTTAGTGAGAAGATCCCTATTTTATTAGGTTAAAAACCTAACTATTCTAATACTAATATAAAAATAAAATAAACTATTTTTTATTTAATATTATAAATATATTTTACGTATAAATTCATAATCCTATATACTAATAGAAAAAAATATTTTTGTGGGTATTTTTGAATTTAATATAGGGAATACATCTTACATATTGTCGCACATGTACGGTGTCGCGACGATCATCCATCCTCTAGAAAAAAAATGAAAATGGTTATATCTTTAGCAAATATAGAGAGACAAGGAATTTTTGTCCATTGTCAATGGAAAATTTGAAAGGGAGTTGCCACCTAGTATTTTGGTTACTAAAAACCCTAACTGATCTCAAAGATTGGGTATGGAGACTAGTTGCGTAAAGGGAAGATATTAACACTCTAAATACGCTCTACCTAAGGTAGGCTACATTGTTTTGTCTGATAAAATCTAAAGTTATGTTGTGATTTGTTATTGTTAGTCTGTCTAAGGTTCAAAAGTAGCCCTCTTTAATAAGAAGGTTCTTATATTAATACGGTAAAACCTAATCTTTTTATTGTCCAAAAAAGAATTAAATATCTGAAATATGCATTACGTGTAATGTTGTACCTCAGTTACTAAGAGATAAACAATTTTTTTTTGTTATTTTTAAAAAATTAGTCAATGTTCTCTTGACCTTAATAAATTGATTATTAAAGTTAAAATGCATGCTAAAACATTGTTTTTTAGCGTATGAAAAACACAATATGATTTTTAACTTTGAGTCACTTGGTCATATGCACAAAAAATATTTTTTTTCTTTAATTTTTTTTGTATTCTTGGAAGTTTTGATTAAAACCAAGTATTTTAATACCATATTTGTATTTTTACAACATAAAAATATATTTTGATACTAAACAAAATTACTTAAGAAACTACATAGGAAAATTGTAAAAATCTGATCAAAAAATTATTTTTGAATTAAAAAATCTAAATTGGGAAGGACCTGGCCCATCTACTGTGCGTCGGGTTGATGTCCCAGCCTAAGCTTAAATGAGTTGGTTACTGTGCATCGCATAATAACCAGGCTAAGTTGTATTTTTGTAGTAGAACATGAAATCACGTTCTGCATGCAAAAATATAGATGAAGGGCAGGGAAATAAACGATGGGGAGGAGGCTTACCTAGAGTGGTGGCATTGTCGATGTTTTGAGGTGGACGACGGTGCTACTAGGGAGCTGAGGGTGGTGGAGGTGCTGCGATGCTTCTCCTTCTTCCTCTCCATCCTCTACTTTTTCTTCTTTGCTTTTTTTCTCCTCTTTTCTCTCCTTTCTCTTATATTCTCTTCCTTATCTCATCTCTCTCTCTCTCTCTCTCTCTCTCTCTCTTTGTTTTTTATTTTTTTTCTTCCTCTTCCCCTATTTTTAAAGGCAAAAATAGGGAAAGAAGATGTGGCTGGGGTGGCTATTGTGCTACCACCCCAAACGACCCAAGGGGTACGTCCCCTTCCTTCTTCCATCGCATGTTGCCAAACAATTGGTTATCGGCGTCTTTTTTAGAGAGAGTTGATAGTGGAATAGAAACAAAAATCTTCTTCTTGTTCCCTTGCTTCGCATGTCTAGGGGAAGAAAAAGACATAAGTGCCATTCAAAATGACGCTATTTTGAGCTTTTCTTTTCTTTTTTTAAATGAACAGTGCATGAAACGATGTTGTTTTGGGAAAAACGCACTGTTTCATTTAAATAAAAAGGAGGTAAAAATATGTTAAATTTCACTTTGGTCCTTCATTTCTAATTTGCTCAATTAAGTCTTAAATTACAATTTTAATTTAAAATCAATGCAATTGCATCCCTGTAAAAAATCTAATGATAGCCTTCTAAATTACAATTTTAATTTAAAATCAATGCAATTGCATCCCTGTCAAAAATCCAACAACGGTCCTAAAGTTGGCCATCCTTTTCACTTTGATCCTTAGTATTGAAATGATATAATTTGTCTTTCAATTGAGTTATAAACTTCTAATTTTTTTAATTTGACCCCTAATCCAATTTTAATCCCAGCCCTTCTACTTACTTGTCTTTTCCATTTTACTCATTGGTTTTAGATTCTTTAATTAAGTCTTTAATTGGCCATCAAACGTTAATATTTATGCAATTAAGCCCCTGATTTCACCAAATTAACTTCTAAAAATTATAATTTGACCGTAGAACTTTAATTTCTTCTAATTAGAGTCTAAATTGACTTCAAAATTATTTTTTCTTGCAATCAAACTCTCCATAAATTTAATTAAACCTTTAATAAAATTTAACTAAGTCTATAAACATATGATTTTAGACTTTTCTTACTTAAATTGAATTTTCCTTGTCAACAAGGGTGTCATTAGTCAATAAAATAGTGCTAAATTTTAATCTTTGTATTTTTTAACCTCCATAATCAAATTTTAACCATTTTTAAGGTGTATTGACATCCTTTGTTCACTATTTATATTTTTTTGATTTTGTTGATTTTCTTATTTTTCATGTGGGGGCCCAAAAATAGGTTATGACATATATAATTTTATAATCCAATATATATTAAAAATAAGCAAAATATTTTTTTTTTGAAATGTAGGCCATTTTCTAATGGCTTTAATGAAGAAGAAGAAAAAACTACAGCAATCACCATAGTAATAAGAACCATCATTGTCTTCTTCTTCATCGCCATTAGCATCACCGTGAGCGTTGTTATACGTCACCCACGCGACATCGACTTGGTGATTTTTCATTTTTCATTTTATTTGCTTGATTATTAATTGGGAGTCGCCACCTAGTATTTAATTGAGGGCTACTAAGAAACCCGAGTATACTGATCATGTTAGAGATTTACGGGTAAGAGATTGGTTGTGGTTAGGGAAGGTATTAGCACCCCTAACATACCCTATATAAGGTAAGCTGTTTCATGGATTTGATGTGTTAAATAAGTTTTAAGTTTTTTTTTTTCAATGGATATTAGAAATACAACTTACGTATAAGTTCATAATTCTTTATCCATGAGCAAATCAAAATATTAAATTCTTCATTTACTCTTTGCAATTTTATCATAATAATAATAATAATAATACATAAAACAAATACAAACACACATTCACTTTACTATATATTTTTTTTCCTTTCCTTTTTTTTTACATCCATAATATAAAATATAAATTCAAAACAACTAAAATTACATTCACAATTTAAAATTTACAAAATAGACCCTAAAACTCCAGGAATTGCAGAGGAACACTTCTAGAACTGCTTGAATAGTATTGGAATAGTGGCGGCCCGTCCCCTCCAAACGACACCGACACTTTGGAGTGTGGGTTCATGCGCCACAACAAGAATGCCTGAAAATGGGTAGGTCTAGCTCAGCTCCTTCTCCTCTTCCCTTTCCTGCCAGCGGTGGCACCCACTGTCACCTGCAACAAAAGAGAAACCCACAGGCCAGTCGATTTGATTCATTGTTTAGTTCTGTTTTGCTTATGCTTTCTCTCGGTTTGTGACACGACTAAAAGATTAATATCTTCTCCCAAGTGCAGGACCTGGATCGAACCATAGGGAGGTTAATTGTACAAATTATAAATGACAATTATAAACAACAATAATAGTAATCACAACAACAACAATACTAATAGAAATAGTAGTAGTAGTAGTAATAATAATAATAATAAAAAAAAGAGATGGAGAAGAAGAAAAAGAAGATGCGAACTTTGAGATGGAATGATTAGTACTCAAAATTGCATTTTTATCATGGTTTTATATCATCATTTTGCACTTGAAGTATCAATAACTCCTTAACTAAAGTATATTTTATAATAATCTATCTAATAATATAAGATACCTTTAATTTATGGTAAATATCCATTTTAAATACAGGCCTATCACATAAATGAAAGGATTGATTGATGACTTTAAGAACTTCAATTGCAAAGGCAAAGAGATGATCAAACTTAGAAAAGAGATATCGGTGCAATCCAAACTGGAACACTGTTCGGTAATTGGGTCATATCTGGAACTATAGATCTCAGATTTAGGTCTACTTTATATGGATGGAAAGTTAAGACATAGGCCTACAACTTTCATATGGAGCCCAAGATCTAAAAAGGTCATTTTCAAGTCCAAATTATTAGAACAACAAAGAAGCTCGAATCTGTCCTCCAGCCCGAGCACTGTTCAGTATTTTGGCCATATCTAGAGTTCTAGAAGTCGAAATGAGCTGAATTGTTTACATAAGAAAGTTGAGATAATTTCCTAAAACTTTCATGTTTTCAAGTGGCTCTAATTGTGACTTCATCAATGATGTTTTGGGCAGACAAAAGAAGATAAAGATTGTCACCAAGTCAAGGGTTGGCCATCCACTCATCAATTAGTCATCAAATCAATAGTTCCTAATTTTGGCCTATAAAAGGAGGCATTTGCCATGAATTTAGGCATCTTGGTATCCAGATCAAGATCATGCTCTTGTTTTCTCTCTTTGTATTCTTTGTAGTGTTTATGCTTTGTTTTCATTAATATCAAGTTTATGCCTTTCATTTCCTTTTCTTTGCTTTGTTAACTCTTATCTTATTTATGTTCTTATTTTGTTTATCTATTTTTCTTTCTTTCATTATGTATAGCTAAGTTAATTATGTCAACGTGAAAAGGTTACACTAATGGTATAAGAATAAGTATGATATAAACTTAATATGGACTTTAATGTTTGATACTAACATGTTTTATATTTGTTATCTTGTTCACTCTTTAATACTTTGCTTGTTAAATGACTAATCTTGATTTATGTTGTATAACACTTGATACAACAAATGCTTGACACTTTCATAGCCCATATTGTATGGTATAACCGACACTTGAGCTATGAAAGGAACTTGATTTCTTGTTAACATAAGTTATAATCATGAATGCTTGATGAAATTTACAAGTATTAGCATTAATTGAATAAGATGACTAATATAATCATGTTAACAATCTAAAATCTGATTGAAACCTCCTTTATGTGTGGTTTTCAATTGAACAATAAGAGTGTATACTATACTTGTTTAACATACCATTAGTGGAACCTCTAACCTTGACATTTGTTATTATCATTGTTTAATCCTTACTTTAATATTTCATCTCAAAGTTCTCATCTTCTTCTTCTTCTTTGTTATTGTTGTTGTTATTATTATTATTATTGTTGTTATTACTATTATTGTTGTTATTGTTATTATTGTTATTGTTCTATTATTATTATTTATAATTTGTATAATTAACCTTCTTGAGGTTCGATCCTAGTCTTGCCGGGTTATTTATTACTTCAACACTCCTACACTTGGGAGAAGACATCAATCTTTTTATCGTGTCATGGAATATCAATGTAAGGATTAAACAATGATAATAACAAATATAAAGATTAGAGGTTCCACTAATGGTATGTCAAACAAGTATAATATGAACTCTTATTGTTCAATTGGAAACCACACATAAAGGAGGTTCCAATCGCATTATAAATTGTTAACATAATTACATTAGTCATAATATTCAATTAATGTTAATATTTGTAAATTTCGTCAAGCATTCATGATTATAAATTATGTTAACAACAAATCAAGTTTCTTTCATAGCTCAGGTGTCGGCTATACCATATAGTATGAGCTATGAAAGTATCAAGCATTTGTTGTACCAAGTGTCATACAACATAAATCAAGATTACTCATTTAATAAGTAAAGTATTAAAAAGTGAACAAGATAACAAATATAAAACTTGGGTAATGCAAGTTTAATAATATTATTAATATTATTTTTAGGTCAGGCATTGCAGACAGACCCAATGCTCTAAGGTATAACTTTGTAGAAAGACCTAACACTCTTTGATCTTAGTTTTTTTTGATATTTTTATACAAAAAAAATTAACTTGCTATGTAGCACGAACATATTTCTAGTATAATATAAAAAATATTAATATTTATCAATTCCAATATATATATATATATATATGTTTTCAATAGTTACACGTGTGTTTGGTATTGAGGTTATTGTTATGGTTGTGATTTTAAAAAAGTTGTGTTATAAAAAATACTTTTAGTTAAGGTTGGTTTGAACAAATATATGTTTGGTTAAAACTATGATTGAAATTAAGTTTGAACAAAAAGTAGTTTAATGTATTTGGTTAAAAAAATGTTTTTCATATTGAGGTTATAAAATAATTAATATATATATTAATGTTAAATTTATATATTGTAGATTTAAATACTGCTATTACATCATGAAATAAATAATATTAATATCAAATATTTTTTATTATTCCATTAAACTATATGCAATGCCATCATATACAAAATCTAACAATGACTATATTTGTCATGGTTTCTTAAGCATGCAACAACAAAAAGTGAATTAATTCACTCGTCATTAAATGATTTCCTTCTAATTTTTCAAATAAAATACAATCAAAATAAATATAAAAACTGTTTTTTTAACCGAGTCGGACCTAGCAAGAACATCATTGGAATTACAATCAAATTCCATAAATATTACGTTATCATGCGATATGCTTATAATAATGTATGTAGTGTTATTAAATACTAGTTTTTGAAGTAAAAATCAATTGTTTAATTTTTTTTTTATAATTTCATTATATATAAAATTTATTCAATAAGAACTATAGTGTTCATGACTTTTTATGCGTGTAACAAAATCAGGTACAATATTATTAGAAATAAAATTGATATTACTATCCGAGGTAGTTTAATTCACCTCATGCAAGTGACTTAATTCACTCGCACTGTTGTTTTTCAAAAAGAAAACTGATTTTAATTTAGTGAAGAATACACTAATACTGTATAGCGAAGCATGGCTCCACTGATCACTACCATGCTCTACTGTACAGCTTCTTGCCCCACAAAAAACAGCATTTTGCTGCTTCTTCAAAACCTACAGTCTCGTCTTGATTTTTAGTGGGGTTCCAGTTGTAAAAAGCAGTTTTTTTTCTTATCAAATAATTTTTAATATGATTACGAGTGAATCTCACCTGTCTTCTACTTTTGACTAGAGTGCATTATTCGACGTCCATGAAAATTGTTTAGAAACCGCCCAACCATTGCTTACCACAAGTTGTGTTTGCTATCTGTTCGCCCTTGCGTTTCAAAAGCTTATCCCTGCTTCATTCTGTGTTCATTTTAATTTCCAGTCTTAATGATATTAATTTTGCTTGTCAGTGTGTGTGTATTCAATTTCAAAATCGGGCTAGATGTGATTACTAAGCTAGTTGAATGCGATCTGTGGTGTAGGTCTTTTATTTTAAAAAACCATATCAATATCTTTAATTATGAACTTGCTTATGAATTATGATAATCGATATATAATTACCAAATTTTATTATATGATTTTATAATTCTAATTTGGAAGGGTGTAATTAAAAAAATAAGAAGGAGAGGTATAAAAAAACTCCCTCTTACTATAACGATTTATAAAAAAAAAGAGAGAAGCATATATACACCTTTTATATTAATAATAGAAGAAATGCAATATAATGTCGCCGTCACTAATTAGCACCACCACCCAACAAATATCGTGCTTTACAGTTCAGCCTCCATCCTTCCACCTCTTTCATTTCACGATGATTCAATTGCCAATCGAATCTTGGGGGAAAAAAAAATCGCAAGTCAAATCATATACATTTATCAAAACATGATAAACATGAAACTTATTTATTATATAGACTAAAAGACACTTAAACTAGACTTCGAATAAATAAGATAAATGTATAAAAACTCGATAATTCATGAATGTACAAATACATAAAACTAGTTGGCAACACCTTTTTATTCATATATTTTTCCTTTTTACACAACCAGCTTGCCGCGACATCCACCAAGATGCAACAGTAAAAAGGTCATTTTTCATTGAATGGTAGTCCCTTTCAATTGCAATTCATTTTTTTGGTGTTCTTTAATGTCTGAATTTCAAGATATTTGCAAACAGTAAACATTTCTTGTGGTTGTAATACCATATTAAATGAGATAGTTGAAATTAGATTTCATCTAAAAAATTTAAATTTTAAATTAAATGAATTCCTACTATTTTATAGTATTTAATATAAAACCATTATATGGCATTACTTAATAATTTAAGTTTTTGATTGAAATATTTATTTGATATGATATAGTTGATCAAACGAAAACTAATTTAAATATTATTATTTTTATTTTTTCTAATTAAATTAAAAATTATGTATAAGATAATGATTAACTTATATAAGATTCAATTATGAAGAAATTTCATTTGAACAAGGGAGTGAAAGAATAATATAAAATCATAATAAAACTTTATCTAACCATTTACAATTTTGAATTAAGATGCATCTTTGAGTTTTAAAAGAAAACAAAAACCACTAATTTCCTATTTTCTTGGATATCACTGGTCCATTGGCCATGCTCCTCTAAAGGCTTGATCAAAGTTTTTTAAATGTAAAAAAACAAATATAAAGAGTGGGGGATTTTTTTAGCAATCTGGTAGGTTTTGAATTCCCTGACTTGACTTTTTACCTGGCATAAGTTTTCAATTAAATTATACTAGAGCTAGTTAAATATAAATTAATTGATTTTTATAGGTTTAAAGATAATTTGAATGATCAATAAAAATATAATTTAGTATATAAAAAAACAATAAGATGAATTTTTTTTAAATACTAGGATGATGATATATTGGATGTTTCTGTCATCTCGTAACTTAGTTTATGGATTCAACTTGGCTTAATAACTTTATATTTATTTATTTATTACTTAATTATATAATAAAAAAACAAATGCTTACAATTTCAAGCATTAAGCAAAAAAATAAACATTTGTTCCAGACTGTAAAACCCTATACAAAGCAAAAATATCACTTGAGAAGTCTATTTCCTAAAAAATCTAACATTAAATAATGAAATCAAAATAATTGATTTTTTTAATTATTATTAATTTTTTAATTTTTAATTAAAGAAGGATGAAATTAAAAATAAAATCAAATTTGAGAAATTAATTAAAATAAAAAATTAGAATAAAAAAATAAAATCAAAAGAAAAATAACTTAAACAAATGATCTGTCAATTTGAAGGGTAAACCATGAATTTCTAGAAGGGAAAAAAAAGAAGTTCTTGACGACACAGAGATCCGGTGAATGCAAGCGCCACATTGAAAGGAGTTCGACACGAATAGAATAGAAAAACATGATAAGCACATAAAAATAATGTTGTTGAGTTAAAGGCTTTGTCCCCCACAATTCTACATATAATTATCTACCGACATCCTTAATTGTTTCACGCCATCATGAATATTATTTTCCTGACTTTTCACGAGCAATAATGCAATGGAAATACAAGGACATCTTGGCAACTGGACCAGCATGGATAACAAAAAGGTACAAAACAACAAATTATGCAATTGGTTAGGCTTACAATAATGCATGCCGGGAACTACAGGAAAGCTTTTATACAGTGAAGTGTGATGGTAAAAGTTAAGTTCCAACATTAATGATGGATTTGGATGGCTAGAAATCAATTAATAATTCATGAAGAGTTGCCTATTATGGAAAGCTTTATAGGAATTATAGGATTACCTTGTATATATACATATACTTACCTTGTATAACATAATAATCTTGTGCAGTGCATTATATGCTTGTTACAACAACCCTACGTATAAATATAAGAGGAGGGCTGCTAATCAGTGATAAAAAAGCCTTCAGAGTTTAAGGAATTACGGCCTATCAATATAATTCATGGTATCTATAAAATCATTGCCAAAATTCTTGCGTCCAGATTGAAGTCAGTTATGCAAGACATCATTAGCATTAACCAATTACCTTTCATAGCAGACCATAATATAATAAATGGTTTCATAATAGCAAATGAGCTAGTCTATGATTTGAAAAAACAAAAAGCTGAGGTCTAATATTCAAGATTGATTTCCATAAGGCCTTCGACTCAGTCTCCTGGGATTACCTGAATGATATCATGGGCTATATAGGGTTTGGCAGGAAATAGAGGAACATGATTTATGAATGCCTATCTTCCTTAAAACTCTCGGTTCTCGTAAATGGATCTCATTCAAAAGAATTCTCTATTATGCGAGAACGGCGACAAGGATACCCGATATCCCCTTTTATTTTTTACGTAGCTGCTAAAGGCTTCTCGGTTCTTTTTCATAGGGCATCTATGGGAAACATTTTTAGAGGGCTACAGTTTGTTTCAGGACCTTTCCTTGGTCACTTGCAATACGAAGATGACACATTAATCTTCATCCCGACAGATATTGACCATTTACTTCAAGTCAAAATAATTCTGAGATGATTTGCTCACATTCATTTCCAGAAAAGCTCTAATATTAGCATCAATGTAGAAGATCATTTGTTGAGTTTGGCTAGGATTATTTTTTGAAGGCCTAACTCTCTTCCATGCAATTATATTAACATGATGAATAGAAGCATGTTCTTTTTTGTTTCTGATTTTATATATATATATATATATATATTATCTTAACATGCCAATAGGGGCAATCCATCTCGCATCTCCACTTGGAAACCAATTATAGGCAAATTTTATAAAAGGCTTAATCAGTGGAAAGGGAGGTTATTAAGCATGGCTAGGTGATTATGTCTTATCAAAAGTGTTCTCAACTTCCTGTCTATCGATTTTATGTTAGTATTCATGATGTCGAAATGTAACAAAAGACTAAGAAACTGCTCACACGTGCCTCATTGGTTGTTGGTAACTGATAGATGAAAACAATGACACTGAAGCCTTGTTTTTTCTTGTTGTCTGCTTTATTTTTCCCCTCCTCCCCCAATGTTAGTATAGGGGTTATATAACCTAAACACAGTTCTTATTTAGAAAAGATATATTACATTAATTCTAGAGAGTAATCTTGAGTGAGAAGAAATAGGAAACCAAGATATTTGATTATGATTCTGTGATTAGTAGTGAATTCTTTTCAAGTTAGAGGATGGTGCAACTTCTTTCTTTCCTTCCATAGAGTTAGTTGCTCCCTTTGAAATGAAGCAATAAAAACATGGTCTGCAACTTTCCATTTAAGCAAAAGAAGCATGGAAACCAAACAGGAAATTACAGATAAAAAGGAAAGAAAAAAAACGGGCTCGCTGAGTAGGTAAAAACATGGTTTCTTCAATTTCTTCCTTTGGCAAAATTCCTTCTAATTTTATCTTCAATGATATTCCTTATTTTATCACCTTTTCCATTTGGTCCTTGGTCCAAAAAAGGGCTTCAGAATGACCTGTAATTGGTCATCAAACTTTAAGCATCTTGCAATTATATCCCTACAAACTTGGTAAAAAAAATCCTTCTCACGGTAGGAATCCTTACTTGCACACTAGATATTCAAACGGGAATATCTTGAGCTTTTAATATCAAAATCAAGTGATTCAAAAGTTTAAATTTATCAACGCATCTAGGACTACAACTTTGATAAAAGAGTCAAAGTGAGATAAAATTGTTTTAGAGAACAGAATCTAACAGTAATCTGGTTAATTAAAAAAAGGTCTCATTATTTAGTTTAGAAACTAACAATATTAAGAATCTTGCTATGACTAAAAGTATGACTTAAGAACATATCAATAAAATTTGTGATGGAAATATAGTTTTTAGTGCAAAACTCGAGTTAGGATTTTTCTTGTAGTAGAATTCTCTGCTTTCAGATTAAATATTTAAACAGGAAATATCTTGAGCATCTCGTATCGAAATTAAGTAATTTAAATGCTCAAATTTATCTATGCGTCTAGAACTACAACTTTGATGACGAATCAAAGTTAAATAAAATCTTTTTAGATAACAGAATTTGGTAGGAATCTTGTTGGTCAAAAAAGTTATTGATCTGACAATGTCGAGCATCCAAATCTGACTAAGAGTCTACCCTAAGAATAGTGATCCCTAAGACCCAATAAAGGTGTAGGTCAATTTTTATACCTGTCATAAGTGATAAAATTAGCCATGATGGTCAGATATCGTACAAAACTAAGGCAAAATTAGAGTCTAAGTTGGAACAAAAAATACAATAGCAACAAAACTATTTTTTTTAGTGCAACTTCTGAAGGATTTATCCAACCTTAAAGACCAAATAAAGAAGGAATGAATTTAGCATTATGAAGACTTCTGATCAATCATAGTTATATTCTAACTTGGTTCATAGATGTATAAAACTTCACCGCAAGGGTTGTGGAGGATAAATTATTGTAATGGGATTCAGGGTTTTATTAATTATACATTATCCAATCAGAGAAATATTGTTGGACGAGGTTTTAAATGTCCATGGAAGAGGTGTAAAAATAAAAAGTTCCTTAATCTAGATGTTGTAATGATGCATCTTTTATAAAAAGAGTTCATGAAAAAATACTTATATTGGTATGCACAAGGAGAACTATATGCTCCTCTAGATACCATGGTAGAAAGGATAATTGGGTCCACTTCTAATTCTAGTAGAGTGCGTGGAGTTGTATATGACAATTGTAATTATTATAGGAATATGGTTATGGATATGATGAGAATGAATCAGGATCATGTTGATTAATGTCCAATCATAGATGAAAAACCTAATGCGCAACCAAATTTTTTGATCTTTTGCAAGTTTCTAACAAACCATTATAGAATGGTTGCACAAATCATACTAAATTATAAGTTGGTGCACTTGTGTTCAACATCAAGTCAGATCGTAGGTTGAGTAAGGTTAATTATGATAAAATTATCGAATGGATGAGAAACATTTTACTTGAAGGGAATATGCTAAAAGAAAACTTCTATGATGCTAAGTCCATGATGAAACTCCTTAGTCTAGAATACTAAAAAATTAACATGTATTAAAAATTTTACATGTACTATCTTAAAAATATAGAGTTGACTGAGTATAAAATATGAGGGTATTAAAAGACCAAAATCTTGATAAACAGGGCTTCATCTTCTTCTCTCACATACCTGTTTCTCTCTCTTTCTCTTCTCTTCTTTCTCTCTCCTTCTCACCCAAAATCAAGCATTCTCTTCTCTTCTCATCCTAAGGTGTGTTGTTTCTTTTCATTCTTCTTCTTTTTATTTTTTTGTTTTTGGGTTTGTTAACAATTTCTTTTCTCCTTTTTTGTTTTGTTTTTTTTTTTAATTAAGAGCCGAAATAAAGCACACAATTAAGTTAATAATTTTTCATCCATTTTTATTTTTTTTATGTTTTTTGCATTATTATTTTTGTCATTATTTTTGTTTAATTTTGCCCTCTTAATAATTTTATGAATTAATAAATGACATGAATTTTAGTTGTTATTGAAATAATTTTTGCATTATTTTGTTGAGTTCTAGTTTTTTTTTTCTTTTCAAATTTGTTGTTCAATTTTAATTAGATGGGTAGGATTAATTTTAATTATTACTTTGTATTTCTTCTATTCAGAATAATGTTTTGTAAATTTATGATTAAAAATATTATCACTTATAAATAATTGAGTTCAATTTTTGTTGTTATTGTAATAATTTTTTTTGAATTTTAGATGTTTTTTTTAATTTGTTGTTCCACTTCAATTATAAATGTATGATTAATTTTTATTTACTAACAAATAATTAATTTGTACCGTATAAGTTGCAGATTAAACATGATAAAACATGCAATGCTTTATATATGAAATTGAAGGATTGTAGTACACATCAACCATTGCCTATCCTCTCTAATATAAATGAAGATAAATTGGTACTCAGCTTTTAAATATATTTTTCATTCCACGTTAAGAATACTCTGAGAGCAGCTGGTGTGTCAGTTGAGATTAAACCTTTTTCCTGTCAATCTTGAGAACTCATCTCTTACCGCACCCTAAGATTTAAATCCATTTTTTTTTTAAAAAAAAAAACGACAAACTTTCTTAATCACTGGGCCAACTCTTCACAGTCACATGAGCACTCCCAAAAGGCCTTCAAAAACCACAACCCAATTCTATCACCTCTCATTAACAAACAATGCTGAAACCTTAGCTTAATCACTCGATGCTTTACAATAACTCATTTACTTTTGCCTAAACTACTCATCCATGGAAATTATGGCCATGATTCTTTCGTTCACAAATCATCAAAACTCTTTCAATAAATCATGCAAATATTTGATGAGAGTTAGCTTCAAGTCTATAAAAAATAAAACCTTAACAAAAATGAAGGTTAAAAAAACTTGGTAGATAAATTGAATATAGCAATTTAGATTTTCAATCAAGTGCAAAATTCAATGCTTCATCCATCACCGTTCTTAACCGCAAAATTCAAGTGGAAAACCTTGACAACCTTCTTAATTTCTCTTCAAGTTAAAGAAGAAGGGATGTTGTTCTATGACATCTAATGTTAACATTGCAGGATGTCGAAGAACATTTGGAAGTTCTCTTACTATGTAGGAGAGATTTTTTTTTAAAATTATTTGTTTTATTATTATTTTTATTCCTATCTAGTCTAGAAAAATATTTATTCATGGTTTCTCATTCTTTCTATTTAGTTTAGGAATTTTATTTTCATTAAGTTACTTTTTTCTTATTCAATATAGGAATTTTATTTTTTTCTTATTCAACTTAGGCTTAGAATTAGTATAAATAAAGTTTTTTAACTTGTATTTTAACAGATTATTTTTTTTAAAAAAATATTCAGTAATAAAATTTTGAATTAAAATTTTAATGTTATGTGTATTGCTTGTATTCATTATGTGTCTTCTATTGTCTTCGTCTACGTCGCCTTTCCTGTAGTTTGCTTCGCCGATTGTTCGCTCTCTTTTGCTCTTGATGTTGGGATACTATTGGTACGCGGCTCAACACGCTCACTACCACTTAATTTTACTCTAAGAAAATATTATGGTGCGTTCAGTAATAAAAAAAAAAATTGTTTTTCATTTATAGTTTTTTTTTCAAGTTTTCAATTTTCAATTTTCAATGAAAATTGATTATTTGTTGAGAACGAAGAATTATATATATATACCTCAAGATTATAACTATTTTAAAAAAATAAAAATCATAATTTATAATAATTATCTTAATATTTTGTATCTATGATAATATGATTCTAGAATATGACACCCAAAACTTACTTGATGCATCAACACGAGTTTGAGATTATGTAATTTTTAATACTCGAGTTTTAACTCAGCGAAAAGTGATCAACAGATACATCTACTGTTTATCCAATTGTTTTCTTATTTGATACAAAAGTCTTATCAAAATCAAGGTCGATAAGTTTGCATATTTCAAATGGAAATACTATAGGGAACTCCCTTTCCTGTTATCCCTGGCTTAGAAAAAGGCTTCAAAAGCTCATATGGCACAATGCCAGCTCCATGTCTATTCATCAATTTTGGATTAGCATTCCTTTCATCAATTATCCCTTCTAACTCTTTCAACCTCCCACTGAACTTCTCAAAAGTTGCATTTATAATTGGATCATCTGCCCATGCTTGTTCTATTGCCTCCCCGATATATTCCTCATCAGGAGAATGGTTTGATAGCACACTCAACACAGCCATTACTCTCGTTGCCTGAAGTTTTGAAGGGAAGGTTGCCAAGAGTGCTGCTTCAGGTTTTTCCAAGAAAAGTTTCCATTCTTCATCTGTAGGGTCTTCGGTTGGCATTTTTGTTCTGGCAATGGTAGGCCTGTTAGGAAAGTATCCTGCGTAAGGATACTGTCCAAAGTTCACCGCAGCGTGGTGACCTGAGGCCACCCATATGATAGTAGTGATGATATCGATAAGGTTATGTCGTGTTGTGAGTTCAGGCCACCATGGTTCATCTTTCTTGTCAGCATGGCCTATTGTCCGAATTTCAGTCCACCATGCTTGGAGCTCTTCATCGGAAGCTACTAAACCTGATTCAGGGTAGTAGTGATTTACATAGTCACTAACCCATTGTTTGATGGCATCCCATAAACACAAACCATCGTTGGCGAAAGGGTAGTCGTCGATTGTAAGTTTTAGGCCATGCGGGGCAGTTAGATCTTCAATCGCCATTCCCCTGGCAATTACCAAATTGAGAAGAAGAAATGAATTTTACACCAAAAACTAAAGTTCCTCTATTTGCCTTATGTTTTTGAGAGAATTCGTAGGTTGGAGGCTAATGCTTACCTGCTGATCAGGTCATTGGGTAGTGCTTCATGGTCAAACCGCCACAGCTTATCATAGGCAGCAGAGCAGATCTCCATAGAATACTTGCCAGGAGAGAATGAAGTCTCAATGATACCACCTGCATTGATTAATGATTCTCTAGCTAAAGCATTGATCTCCAATGTGTATCGAAAATGAGGATGTAACAGTCTGTGAATCGGATGCATAACACTAAGCTGCCGATTCGTTGCAATTATATAAGGTTCTGTCACACAATGTGTTCTAAGCCTGCGAAATTTGTAGAAAGGAAAATCAATTTAAAGGAATTCAAATTGTTGGTTATAGAGAACTATTAGGCACACACCAGTGGTTAACAAGTTGATGAAAACCAGAGTCATGAGCAAGGACATGAGCTTTAGCTAGCCTCCAGAGCCAGCAACCTGTGGAATGGTAACACGGTGTAAACACTTGCTTCCATTGAGGCTTCCCGTCCATCGGTGGGCGAGTCAGTTCAATTGCTAGTGCCCTTAATGTGCCCTCTGGGGTTAGGAAGAACAATGTCCTCGACCCGTATAGCGTTGTTCCTTTGATTTCTCGGACTTTGCTAACAAATGGTAACAAGAGATCGTGGTAATCTAGGATGAACAGCTTCTTTTCTCTTATGGCCTGAATGTTATTACACACAAACACGCTATTAGTGCATCAATCGGAATTTATTTATGCCCAGTGTTATTCGAGCATAATTTCATGGAGGGGTAATTACCTTGTCTACTCTAGTTACCCCTCCAATCTCTGCCTCTAATAGCTCTGAGGTAATCGCAGATTCTGGCGGACCGTAGATCTCTGGATCTAGCTCACTCTTTAGTGGCCATTCCTGCAAAATTAATTCAAGCAACGTTTTTTTAAGCAAACATGGATGAATACTATCGCATATTACAATATTTTCATGATGATTCTTTCCTTTTCATCATTTTTATTTTGTCATACAATGTCCATTCTGTATTTGTTTTTATATCCTAAGATAGTATTAACTAAACACAATCTAAACTTTGTGAATTGGGACTAAGCGCCTGTTTAGGATTGAGGTTGGACCTGCTGTGCAAGCTCAAAAACAAACGGTAATCCCTAAGTGTCTTTGCGTGTTTGTGTGGAGAACATGTATCAATATTATACCGTAACCGATTTGATGCTATACGGATTGAGACCGGCAAGAGTCTGTCGAGCAAATTCTTCATCCTTAAACCAGAAGAACTTGTCTCCTGAAAATACGAAAACTCATTTGAAACAATGTGTGAGCTCAAATAACATTTTTTTTTTTTTAAAAAAAAGGCAAAGAAGAATGTGTTCATACTTTCCATTGGTTTAGGAACTTCAAATCGCAGCACATCTCCTCCACCAGCGATGACCTTGAAAAGCCGGGGCATAACTTCTTTCCAAAACCCTTCTTTTGCAAGTGGTGGCATTTCAATTCCTTCACTGAAGAGTGAGTCTATTGCAGTAATGTATGGGAATCCAATATTTGTATCATCAAAAACATTTCCTATAGAAGGTATCAAGGCGTGGAACAATGAGTATAATGCCTTGGCAGAGAAGGTAAGTTGCTTCACTTCAGAAAATGCTTCATCTCTGGGAACGTAGAAGGCACTAGCCCTCTTCTCAGACGATGGATCTACAAGATACAAGTTCATATAGTTAAAGACTATAATTATTTCGAAATGATTAGCTATAGATTTTTTGTCAACATGATTTGAAAAAAAAAATATACATCTTCAATAAACACATGAATTACCTCCAGAGTTTAATTGATTTCAAGGATTATTAATGAAACTAGAACAAATTAGTTTTTAGGATGGCAAGAAAAAACTTTTCCTTTCATTTAGTTAAACTATAGGTCAAGCTATGGGTCCTAATGGCATCTCCCAGCATGGCCAGAATATGGAGGGGCAGCTCTTTTTGTCCCTTTGGAAATGGACATATTTATACCCCAACTATCACGTAATTCTCAACTGGGTCCCTAAACAAAAAAAATCTCGATTGGATTCCCCATCTAAACGTCACAAATGACGTCAGCAAGGTCGTTTTTATTATTTTAAAGGAAAACATTTTGTGGGTATGGTTAACTGGGTAATGCAAGACAGATGGGGGATTCCATGTGGAATTTATTTTGTTCGAGGACACAATTCAGTATTTGGTGATGATATTTTTGGGAGAAAAACGCCATTAGCCTTTGTCTCTTTTGTGAGGCACTGTTTTTTTCTATGAAAATTGCGAGCCCTTCGCTATTCTGATAAGCTATTAGCTATGTTTAGCAAGTCTCTTTGTGGGGCTAAAAACAGTGGTCCTTCGGAAAACTCTGCCAGTAATTGCCTGCCCTTGATGGCGATATATCATGCAATAAACTTTACGGCACCTTTCCTCATATGAAAATTTGACAACTATTAATGGACCACAACGGGGCTCAATTCCCCGTTTCAGAAGGTAAGAATCGCTTGCCATCACAATCATATATTCATAGTCGGAAAGGAAACAAGGCACCATCGTTTTCCACTTGGCACTTCTATCGCCAAAAGATATAACATGATTCCTTCTTATGAAATGCATAAACAAATCAGACAAATTTTTTATACAAACTCCAGTGTTTAACCAATTATTTAATATTTAAGAATCTATAATCTACTTTTTCACCACTTATTATTTTTATTTCTGTAGAATCTTACTACGAATTATTAGTATCCATAACATTTCTTTTAAATTAAGTTTTTTTCCTCATTGATAGAAAGTATTGATGATGAAAATCGAATTTTGTGAATAAAATCTTACCTGTCTCGCATCGTGGTCGTCCTGTTCGGCAACGTCTAGGGTAAGGATGTTCTTTACCGCCGAGCACCGGTCTAGCTAGCTCCGGGTTTTTATCAGGATTACCTATATCATTATACACATCATAATCATATATTCTATCACCTGCTTTGCGCTGTCCTAGCCCATTCCCTCGCAAAAGTACGAGCTCTTCCTCTCTCAATCTTCTAATCCCACTCGGTGTTTGTGATGGTAAGTATGACTGTTTCACAAATTAATAAACACATAATTATCATCAAAATCTCAAAGCAGGATATTAATCTAAGCTAGTGTAGTGGAAAATATAACAATAAATGTTTGAGAAGATTAATTTACGTTTATTACTCAACTGCCTAAACGTTTGAGAATAGTGGATTATGTGTTTTCTAGAGAATGAGTGAAAAATTGAAACATGTCCACAAGTGTATATTAAAACATAAGAGCTTGACAAAGTTTCGAATATTTTGGATTTAGGTTTAAATGTAATTATAGAATAGTGGCAAATTGAATTGAAAGAGAAGAACTCTTTGTCAATATTGAGGGAAGAAGAAGAAGTTCCATTTTTCCTCAACGGTCGCAAACTAGTAAAATAGTTAAGGATAACAAAGGGCTTTCGGTTGTATACTAGTGATATGATGTATAGATGTAAAATCTAAGTCGGTGAATCTAGTTGATAAACCCGATCTTACTTTAAAAAAATTCAAAACTAACTTTTTTGAAAAAAATATAAATTGATTGATTTAGATTAGTAAGGTTAATTACTTTGATATGATGCTTGTGATGACTTTAAATAATAGTCTATACTTTTGCATGCAACATAGCTACCATTTAAATTCTAGCATTAGGTGGCGAGATTGGCGTTCAAAAGCCAACCAATTGTTGCCCAGTCAGATTTAGGATAAGGCAAAATTTTGCCGAGGAAGTGATATTTCATTCTACAGTGTCAAAATCAAGGACAATGATCACACGTATACAGATGATTCGTTCCTGAAACGAGAACCACATATATAACATCAATACAATATCTTCTTCAATTGGTTTATAGCTCAATATATAGATATAGGGTTCAGAGCATGCTATAATGACTGAGGTTCAATTTGATTTTTAATTTAACTTTTGAAAAATAAAATCTTTTTTAAAAAATTAATAGCAATAAATAAGATAGGGAGTAGAATATCATAGTAAAATTTAAATTTTTTAAATGATCCCAGCCCCAAGAACATAAACAATACTATGTTTTAATTGAAAATAAATTAAAATAATTTGTTTTTATTTTTAAAAAATTATTTTTGATATTAACACATCAAAATGATCTTAAAATACATTAAAAAATTAATTTAAAATTAAAAATATATTAAAAAACATATTTAAAATACAAAAACAAACAGCGATTTAGAACGACCATAAATGTTGTGTCCTCTGTTGCAAAAGTTATTAAGAACAAATTAATACTGACCTTGTTGGTGAAGAAGATTCTCTTACGATCGTTGTCATACTTAGAATGGACCCATGAACCACAAGTAATATTAACCGCGCCATGAGGGAAACCATCAAGCACTATGTCCTGAAGAAACATCTCCTTATGGTGCTCATTTTCAACAAAAATGGCACCAACCTCTCCAAAATTCAATGGAACTTCAAAGTCTGCTTCATATCTGATATCTCCCTCCACTGCTTGGCCACCAATCCGATGTGCAAACGCTTGAATAGTTGGCTTCTCTAGTTCCGTCTCTGGAGGAAAAAACAAACCAAAAGGGAAAAAAATGAAAAAAAAAAATCAATGCATCAAATTTTCTCTGTTATAAGTCATGAATTAATTAGTAATACAATGCTTTCTGTAAAAATTGTAGATTATCATAAGAATTTAAATGAGAAAATTGATAATCAATAAAAAATTTGAAAAAAATAAAAACAAGGAAAATATCTCCGTCAATTATTTTGTTGTTGATGTTTTGTGTTTTCCCAAGTTACTAGACAAAAAACTAAAACGGTTTTGTAGATTATTGTCTGCGAAGATGGTTATATTTATTTTTTAAAGTGTCTTTTATGTTGGAATATTTTAAAATAATATTTTTTATTTTTAAAAAATTATTATTAAAATTAACTAATCAAAATAATTTAAAATATAAAAAAAATTAAATTTTAAAAAACATGAATTAGCGCATATTTCTAAACGGTCTAGTAGTCATTTTCAGCCAATCTTTCCATATTTCATGTTGTACATGGGCCCATTTGCAATGTTTATAGAAGGCAAGGTTCTATCAATATCAATGAAGTGGAATCTGTTCCGTGCTTTTATGATTAAGGCGAAGAGAAGGTAAATTATTAACTACCCTTGTGTTTTTCTGTTTTTATTTATAGGCTGCAAAAAAGGAAATATGTTTGTTTGTTTTTTTTCATGAAAGTGATTGTATATAAAGAGGGAATATGTTTATTAGAAGAAACAGTACCTTTTTGTTACGAAAAAGAAAACAAAAAATGCCAATTCACGTAATTTTTTGACAAAGAAACGAATAGACGGGGACAAATTTAAAGTTTCAAAATCCCCTCTAATTTTGCAAATAATTTTAAACAAGTTCTATGAAATGGGCTTCATATGAATTGCAAATTATACAATCTTACACCCCCAAATGCCACATCTTGTATCCGTCCCAGCGATTAGATATAGGATCTCTCTAATAAGGGAAGGAAGAATTCCAAGAAAAAAGGTGTCATGCATGATTTCTTACGAGTTAAACTTTTTATTAATTTCTTGACCTTAATTAGAGTACCAAAAGTCGAGGCATAAGCATTGACCTTTCTCTTTTCTTCTGTATTAATTAATTAATTAAGACATACTGTTTTGATTTATTGAGAAAATTACCATTGCCTATAATTCTATGTTCTGCATGCTATACAGTTTTTTCAATCCTTTTGTGCACTTGTGTTTCTTTTACATAATTTTACGTTGAAAATTTGAAATGAAATAGCAAGAAATAGAAACAAAATAACCGAGTTCATAAATCCATTTTCAAAAAGAATATAATAAGCAAAAGAAGAAGAAGAAGGATGATTTTTAACTAGGTTATGGTTTAAATGCTTACTGGTATCAAGCTCAGCACTGACAAGCTCTAACAAGAGTGTTTTACCAAGCAAGTCTTTAATGTCATCGAGACCTCGTTCAATCCCTACGCTTGTTATCAGCCCACCAATAGTTTGTTTTACAGTCACAACAGCTTTAACTTGAATGCCAGTGCTCTCCTCTGTGACACTTGCTATGGCTTTAACTTCGCTAGGTTTAAAGGCAACTCGAAATTTTTTTTGAGCTTCAATGTTGAATTTGGAAGTTGAATTGAGGAAAAAAGAAGCATTTCGACTTCCTTGGATGATTGGCTTATGGAAAAGCAAGTGAGTTCCTGTGGAGTTTGGTTGACGAGAAACCTGCGGTTTCAACATTGTTTTTGGGTCACAGGAAGCCTTCTAACTGGTGCCTTGGTATCGATAAAAAGAAGTGGTGGCGCCTAGCTTGTGCCTACGATTTTCAAAGGCATGAACAGACAAATATGGCATCGTGTTTTGTGTTTGGGTATTTATTTTGGAAAATGATTTTTTTTATGTGTTTTGTATGATTGTTTGTAAGGCAGTATAATCCTCAAAGCACCCCCACTACTCAATTTTTTTATATTATATATTAAAAACATGTATAAAACACATTTAAATGTGAAATAAAATAAAAGACTTCACACAAATTCACTACCAAAATTAAATGAAAATTCCTCCGCTTGAGTTAATTAACTATGTACAATCATATTTAGAAATATATAGAAATACATCTATCGTTATTTTTTAAAATATTTTTTATTTTAAAATATATTTTTATTATTTTAAAAAAATAATTTTTAATATAAACACATCAAAATGTTAAAAAAGTTTAAAAATATTAATTTAAAATAAATAAATAAATAATTTTATAATTTATTTTAAAAAAAATACTATAAAAATGTAAAAATTAACAGGGCGAACATTTGCAGTCGCCATCACGTGATTAGGCAAGCCCAACTCCCATTAAAATACACATGCATAGCTCCAAGTTATCATTACTCGTTTCCCACCACTCAGGCTCTGATAATAAAGGACTTTTTGTAGTTTTTATGACGGGGTTTCATGAAAGGACTATTGCCACGTTGATTTCTCGGACCATGCCAGAACATGGACTGTCAAATGGACACTGCAGGTCTTGTTTTATAATAGTTTAGCGGGTCCTTCTACTGGTTGTCATAAACGTTATTCACACTGAAAAGTATAATAATTGAGTAAGAGAATACGTAGTTGGGCTTATTTTTTATTTAAAAATATATTAATATAATATTTTTTTAAATAATTTTTTATATCAATATATCAAAATAATCTAAAAATATTAAAAATATATTAATTTAAATTAAAAAAAATAAAATAAAAATTCAATTTTTTTTTTTTTACAATTTTCTAAACACAAAAACAAACAGAAACTTAATTTTTTAAGTTTAGTTCCTCCATTGACAAAACAAAGTAAATAAAAAGTTAAGATTGTAAATAAAAAATTAAGAAGATGAAATAATGTTTTATATGAAAGAGATTTGTGTGTGAGGAAATCTATTTATTCTTTAATTGTCCGGAGTGGTCATAAGCGTATTGGGATGGATTCTTTTTTCTGGTTAAACATGAAAATAGGGATGGATTCTTTTTTCTTGTTAAACATGAAAATATATAGCTTATCTTAAAAAATATCTAAAATAACTCATCATGAAAGAGATAAGATTCACGAATGAGCCTAAAATAATATTGTTCATAAAAAGAGGTTGAAAAAAATACTATTAATAAATGGTAAGTAAATGATCCTCAATATAGTTATAAGTTGTTGCGAATTGGCTCTAAGTAGCTCAATTAGGTCAAAAGATTAAGCTCGACCAAGTCTAAGGGTAGCTCGATGGGGCCATGACCCAGCTAAGCTACTTTACTTTTTTAGTAATATTATTTGCCCCTCCAATTCTTGTAAACATACATGTTTAGAAAATTTTAACCAACTAAAGAAAGTTAAAAAAATACTTAAAACGTAAAATTTTACCTTTTTCTATACATGAAAATGTTACCATTATATGCTACCAAACATTTAGTGAATACTAACAGAATTACCAATAAAAGTTTTTCATTGCTATGTCATAATTTAATTTTGAGTTATTCCTTAAAAATCATTTTTTTTCAAAATAAAAAAAAATAATAGCTAGCAATATGGAGAAAGCAAACTAGGGAATCAAGCAGCAATTTTGGAGGAAATTCAAGGTCTAATTGTATTGCATTATGCCCAAAAATAAAAAAAAAATACAAATACAAGGTCAAATTAAATAATTACTGGATGAATTTGCATAAAATTTAAATCTATTGACATAATTAAATTTTGAATAGGCTAATTTGATTTAATCATGAGCCAAATTGAATTTTAATTATGTTTAAGAATTAATTTGGGTCCAATTGAAGAATTTAATTAAGCAAGGATTTAATTATATTTTAAATGGGTCAAATTATTTTTATTTGGAGCTTAATTGGTGAAAAATTAAGTTTGGGAGCCTAATTTGGGCTTAATTGAGAAGATTGGAATTTTAAGAGATCAAATTTAATTTTTATCAAGTTAATTGATTGAAATTAGAGGTCAAATTGCAAGAAAATTAAAGTTTGAGGGTTAATTAGAGGATTGAAGAAATTTAAAGTCAAGGACCAGTTTGCAAAATACACCATAATTTAGGGGCTTAATTGATAAAAACCGGGGCCAAATTGAAGAAATTAAAAGTTTAATAGTCAATTAGGGGTTCAATTGAAAAAACATCCAAGACCAAGGATCATATTGTAAAAGGTGCGTCACTTCGGGGTTCCAATTGAAGTTCATCAGGGGCTTAATTATATTAAATCAAAAGTTTTGAGTTGATTAGAGGTTCAATTGAACGAAATTGAAAGATTGAGGGTTAAATTGAAAATAAGGTAAAATCCCTAATTCAAACCTAAAACAGCGCTGTTTTGAAAAGAAATAGGAAAAAAATGATCAAATGATGTGTCGTCTGGTCACTGTTCATTATTTTCATCATTTTTTTCAAAAAAGTTGGTTCAATCACTTACTTTACAAGTGTATTTAATGCATCTAACATCCATAAAATTTGACAAAACATGCACAAAATTGATCCCTTGCAGTTACTTTATAACTCCAACTGAACATTTCAATCTGAATGACGACGAGATGGTGTCAGTGCCGGCATAAATAGGCCAACTTAGGCAGCTTTTTTCTGCAGATTGAATAACTCATGAATCACACTTTGAGTTAACGGTTGGGATCTTTCCCAATCAAATCAAAGGCTGGAATTTTTCCCTTGTGTAGACAATATGGCTCTCTTCCACTACCTATAAATAAAGGTGGATTTCATGGCTTAAGGGAGGAGAAAACCGGGTCCAAACTAGCCAAAAACCAGCCATTTTCCTTTGTTTCTGCAATTTTTCTCTCTTTCCTCTCCCTTTTTCTCTAGAGTGGCCTCCATCCACCATCATTCCAACAACTGTCGTTTTGTCATCTTATGCACTACCAATGGTCACCTAAACTCCTCACCAACGACAAAGCATACATCGCCGATCGATCTCTCTCTCCTATAAATTTTCTTCTTCTTTTGTCTTCTTGCTCTACCACTTGCAACCAGCTCCAACTGTCGACCTCATCACCTTATGTCTTCCTCCGCGACCAAATCACCACCTCCTCCTCCTTTTCTATCTTTATTTATAGCACGAACAGTGTTCACGCATGACCAGTGGGCATGAATTATAATTCAAGTTCACTATTCATGTAGTGGATTATATCTATTTAAAAAAATTCAAAACTTTTCAAAAAAATCATTTATTTTTTTATTTTCTCACATATATTTTTAACCAATTTTGCATAATATCAGGTTTTATATATACACTATAAAATACAAATCTAGTATTAAAATACCTGGTTTTCTCCAAGACATTAAAAAAACCCAAAACATTTTAAAAAAATCTCAAAACTTTTTAAATAAATTTCCCTGTTCAAAAAAATAATTATTATTATTTCCATGCATACAACCAAATCCTAAAAATATTCCAAGCATATTTTCATTAAAAGGTTGCATATTTCTCATGTTTTTAGAAATTCAAAAATAGATATCATATTCAATTTATGATTATCCATTAGAATTTGACCAACATGTCAAAAAATCTTTTTCGTATCTTTTTAGGATCCATATGTAAACTTTAATATTTATGGGATGTACAATTACATGATAAAGTACACCCTCAGGTATTAAAGATACAAGATGTAAAAATCGGATATTAAAATTTAGACTTTAGAATGTTTAGGATTTAACCCAATAAGGGAGAGACTTTCTCATGAAGAGAGATCTACTTTAAACCTTAGAAAAGACCAACAAATAGAAACCTGACTTAGAAAAACAATAAAAAAAAATGCAACTTACCCTAAGTAGGGTGTATTAGGGGTGATGCGTATTTCTCTTGCACAATCGATCTCATACTCAGACTATTGCAGAGCATAGGTTCCTAGTAACCATAATACTGGGTGGCAACTCTAAATATTAATCATAATTTTATAATTAAATTCAAAAACATTCCCAACAAACAACACCTCACACAAAAGGCACAACACAATATATTGTAGTGAATTTTAGCTATAGAATTTTCCATCTCTATATCCATCGGTAAATATTGTCATAACACATTTTTGGGTTATTCTTCAATTCATATTTTTGATCTCTTCAAAAAAATAAAAAAAAATATTATAAAAAAAATATAACAGTGAAACAAGGATGCCAGAGCGCCCTAAAAATGGTTAAAAAATGGTTGAGGAGGTTTAAAAATATAAGAATTAAAATTTGACAAGATTTTGTTGACTAATGAGAGCCATATTGATAAAGATAATTTAATTTGAGAAAGAAAAGTCCAAAATCAGATATTTATGGACTCAATTAAATTTTATTGAAGGTTTAATTGAATTTATTAACGGTTTGGTTGCAAGAAAATTTGATTTTGAAAGTCTAGTTGGACTTTAATTAGAAGAAATTAAAGTTTCAGGGTTAATTTATAATTTCTTAGAGTTAATTTAGTTGAATCAGAGGCTTAATTGCATAAATATTAAAGTTTGAAGGCTAATTAGAGACTTAATTCAAAAAATTCAAAACCAAGGACTAAACTGGAAAAGACGTGTAAATAGAGGAGTTATAATTAAAATCAAATTAGGGGCCAAATTGAAGAAATTGAAAGTTTATTGATCAATTAAGGTCAAATTGCATAAATCAAAAACCAAGGATCAATTTGGAAAAGGTGGCCAACTTCAGGGTCGAGGATTAAATTTGATAGGGAATCAATTAAATTGATTTTTAAAATCAAAATTGCAATTAAAGACTACAAATTATAAAATTAAAGATTCAAATGGACTTTGACATGCTTTTGCTACTTTTTTCTTTCAAATGAAACGACGTGTTTTATCTAAAGTCATGTCGTTTCATACATTTAAAAGAGAGAGAGAGAGAGAGCTTGAAACAATGCCGTTTTGAACAGCACTATAGATTTTCTTCTTCCCTTAGACGCAAGAAGTAGGGTAAGAAGAAGATTTTTCTTCTTCTATTTTCCATCGCCTTCCCTTTCAAAAAGACAAACCACCACCACCACAAACCACCAGCGCCAGTACTTGTCGCCTCTAGTAGCTACACCTATGACAACAGCTATCGCAAGGTAGCCCTTCCCCTCCCCTTCATTTTCTTCTCCTGCTTTGTCTCACCACCTCAGCCTATACTGTTCACATAGCATGTGAATAGTGGATAGCACTATTCTCACGGATTGGGCTGAGCCGAGCCCTAGTAGTTGGGCTGGTTTAGCCCAGCCCATACATTTAGGCTAGGTTCAGTCCATTTAAAAAAAATTAAAAAATAAAGAATATATTTTTCAATATTTATGATTTTCTCACCTTTTGATTTATGCCTTTTTTGTGCTTAATATCGGTTTGTATTTTAGGATTGTAGGTTGTAAAAATACAAATCCAATATTAAAATATTTGGTTTTTGTAGATTAATAAAAAAAATTTTAAAAATATTTTAATATGCATTTTGGTTTTAATAACCAGTTTATTAAAGTTAAGAAAAAATTGGTCAAAATTAAAAAACAATTAAAAAAATATTTTGTTTTGTTTTATTATCAAGGATTATGAATTTATACATAAAAAATATTCTCAATATTAAAAAGGTATTTCTGTTGATGACATAAAATAGTTAGGTTTTACCTAATAAGATAAGGATTTCCTTACATATGAGGACTTTTCTTAAACTATAGATAGACCGACAATTAGAAACTACAATAAGAATTTAGATTTTATCAAATAATAAAACAATATAGCATACCTTAGGTAGGGCGTAGTTGGGTTGCTAATACCTTCTCTTTGCGCAATTAATCTCTGTACTTAATCTTTAAGACTAGTTAGGGTTCTTAGTGACTAGAATATGGCGACTCCACTCAAATTTTTCACTGATAAAAGAAAAGAATTTCTTGTCTCCGTATATTTGCCAGATAGACTTACATATACCTTTGAGTTATGGATGATTGGTACTTCAAATTGTATTTGTAGCGTAGCAAGATTTTGTATCATCATTTTGCACTTGAAATATTAATAACTTCTTAACTAGAGCATGTTAAATAATAACAAGTCTGACAATATAAGATAGTTTTAATTTATGATAAATATTGATTTTAAATGCAAGCATATCTCACAATTCAAAGGATTAATTGATGTAATTAACTATTGAAAGTGAAAGAACAAAGAAAAGGCTAAGCTTAAAAAAAAGATGTTGATTCAATTCAAACTTGAACACTGTTTAGTTATTAGGTCATATCTAAAGCTATAGATCTTGGATTTTAGTTTGGTTTATATGGCTAAAAAGTTAAGAAATAGGCTTAAAACATTCATAAAAGTCTACGACTCAATTCTACCATTTGGAAATCCAAATCTTAGCATCAAAAGAAATGTTCGAATTTGTCTTGCAACTCAAACACTATTCAGTCTTTAGCCCATATCTCAAGTTCTAGAAGTTCAAATGATCTCATTGTTATTTTGTTGGAAAGCTGAGAGACAATGTCTTAGAACTTTCATGAAGACTATTTGTTCAAATTCTAATTTTAGCAATGATGTTTTCAATAGATAAGAAGATAAGGATTATTATCAAGTCAAAAGATGGCCACTTACTTAGTAATTAGTTATCAAATCAATAATTTTAAATTTTGGTCTATAAAAGGAGGCATTTACCATGCATTTAAGCATCTTAGTTTTCATATCATGTTTTTGCACTCTCTCTTTATATTTTTATAATGCTTAAGTTTTGCTTATATCAATATCTTATTTATGCTTTTCATTTTCTTTCCTTTACTTAGTTAACTTATATGTTTTTATCTTGTTTATTTATGTTTCTCTCTTTCATTATGTTTAGTTAAGTTTATTATGTCAATGTCAAAAGGATATACTAATTGTGAAAGAATAAGTATAGTATAAACTCAATATGGACTTTAATGTTTGAAACTAACATATTTTGTGTTTGTTATCTTGTTCACTTTTAATACTTTACTTATTAAATGGTTAATCTAGATTTATATATAATAAATACTTGGCACTTTCATAGCTCAACCATATGGTATAACCGACACCTATATTATGAAAGGAACTTGATTTGTTGTTAATATAAGTTAGCATCATAAATACCTGACAACATTTACAAGTATTAACATTATTCGAATAAGGTAACTAATGTACTCATGCTAATAATTTATAATCCAATTAGAACCTCCTTTGTATGTGGTTTCCAGTTGAGTAATTAAAAAAGTTTATATTATACTTGTTTGAAATATCATTAGTGGATCCTCTAACATTGACAATTATTTTATCCATGTTTAATCTTTACATCAATGTCACATCTCAAGAATTCTCTTCAACTCTTTTTCATTTATTGTTTATAATTTTATATAGTCCACCTCACTATGGTTTGACCTTGGTTTTACTAGATTATTTATTACTTCGACACTCCTACACTTGAAAGAAGACATTAATCTTTTAGTTGTGTCTGTCGCACATGTGCAGCGTCATGACGATCATCCACCACTCAAGAAAAAAAAAACCAATGTAAGGGTTTATCTAACAAATATAGAAAGACAAGGAATTCTTGTCTCTTATCAATAGAAAATTTAAATAGGAGTTATCACCTAATATTCTGGTTATTTGGAACCTTAACTAGTCTTAGAGATGGGGTACGGAGATTGGTTGCATAAAGTGAAGGTATTAACATCCCAAATATACCCTACTTAAGGTAAGTTGCTGATTGGTACTTAAAAGTGCATTTTTATCAAGGTTTTATATCAGTATTTTGCACTTGAAGTATCAATAACTACTTAACTAAAACATGTTTTATAATAACAAGTCTGATACTATAAGATCCCGTTAATTTAGGGTAAATATTCATCTTAAATGCAGGTTTATCATATAAATCAAATAAATGATTGATGAGTTCAACTACTAAAAGTAAGAAGATAAAGAGAGGGTGAAACTTATAAAAGAGATGCTGGTTTAGTCCAAACAATATCTTTGTGTTTTTGATAAAAAGCTTAGAAAAGTGTTATATCATCGCTTAGTTTTCCTTTATGAATCCCGTTATAATACCATCCATAATTCCATTGTTATTGTCGTCGTCCCCTGCGCGTCGATTCAGTGATTTTTTGTTCTATTTGCTGGATTTATTTTTTAGGAGTCGTCACCTAGTACTTAATTGAGGGTTACTAGTGTTGCTACCTAATTTTTTACCTATTTTTTTATAATTTTTTTTTAAAAAATAAAAATAAAAAATAAAAAAGAATTTACATATGGCGATAACATAGAACATCAAAGCTAATATTAAGGAGGCAATATGTCAAGGAGATAATTATTGAATCACATATAATTATTGTAATATAAAAATACTATAGATATATGATTTGATTCGTGCTGGTTATAAAAGGTAATTACTGCAATATAAAATACCATAGATATATGATTTGATTCATGCTGGTTATGGAAAATAATCACAGCAATATAAAATATCATATATATATATATAGGATTTGTTGGTGCTGGTTATAGAAAACAATCTCTGCAATAATTGTTGCAATATTTCCTTAAATAACATGTATAAAGATTTTCTATATAAGTGAATCTTCAACCATACGCACAAGAACAAGAGAAAATTTTAAGGGTAGACTTTTGCACATTTAGAAAGCAACACAAATAAAACCCTAACCATAAACCCATCTTTTTCAATCAAACCGGCCGCTCTCTCCACTTAGAAAAAGAAAGAACACAAACCAACTGGCCACTCCCCCCTCACCAGCCACCTTACCCCTCTCCTTACCAATCACAAACGTCGTCCCTCCATATTCTAAATAGGCCATCCTCATTTTCTCCTCCTCCAGCTGTATCTTCAAACATCAGCCCGAGCACTCGCTTCGTCTCTGCACTAGGTAAGCTCTCCTTGTCTCCATGCATGCATAAATTTAATTCACTCTGTTACTGTACATATAAATTTTAATTCACCAATGACTGCTAATAACCGAGTTGAGCTTGGAAATAAAATCTAGCCTATATGGCTAGGCTAGATTTTTTTTAAAAAAAGGATAAAAAAAGGTTTATGCTTGACTTCGAGGGGCCATCCTCAATTTTTTGGACCGTATAGTTTTCTTGCAAATTTTGAGAATATATATGTATGGTTTATTGTCTTTAATTGCAATTAATTGTGATGCTTGTGTTTTTGAAAAAAAAAAATAAAAATATTTTGTGTTGCATACGGCCAATATCCTAACATGTTTTGAATTTTTTGTTTATAAAAAAAAGAGCANCTTGTGTTTTTGAAAAAAAAAATAAAAATATTTTGTGTTGCATACGGCCAATATCCTAACATGTTTTGAATTTTTTGTTTATAAAAAAAAGAGCAGTAAGTATTCGAAGTTTTGAAAATGTGTTTTTGCCTAGATTTCTTAAACATAAAAATTATTTTCTTGCATTTCTGGATTTTACAACATGTTTGTAAAACTTCAAAAGGTATTGGTCAATATTCAAAAAAATATAAAAATCTTATTTTGTGGGGAATTTCATATATTATTCACTATTAATATTTGGATAAAGAAATCCTAAATGGATGAATATCCAAAATATTTAATGGGAATAGCTTGTTATTATTCATTATTAATATTTGGATAAAGAAACCATAAGTAGTAAATATTCAAAATATTTTTTTAGGGATAATAAGTTATCACATATCCTTGAAAGAAGCCTTGATTATAATCGAGGACATTTCAATTTTTTTAGTCCACGGTTTACGAGCCATAAGAATATAAAACACAAAGACAAAAAATAGGCTTTTAAAGCGCTCTAGATTTCTAAATTTTTGTCTCTCCTCTTTGCGATTTATGAGTCGCAAACTCTTGAAATACTAAGGAAAAAATAAGCTTTTAAGGCACATGGAATCTCTTTGGATTTTTATCTTAATAAATTTAGTCTGAATCAAATCTAGAAAAACTAATGGGATTAGAAAACACCAACACCATAAAAATTATAAAGTAAATCAAACACTAAGCAGCTTACTTTAGGTAGGGCGTACTAAATGTGCTAATACCTTCCTTATATGCAACTAGTCCCTTACCTTAGAATCTTTGAAAAACTAGTTAGGTTTCCTAGTACCTTAAAATCTTTGAAAGACTTAGTTAGGTTTTCTAATGACCATAATACTAGGTGACGATTCTGAAAAACCAATCAAGCAAAACAAAAAAAAAAATCACCATCTAATGTCGTGCGCAGGAGTATACGACAACTAGAAAACCCGAATATATTGGTTGTTGCTAGAGATTCTAGGGTAAGTAATTGCTGGCTAAGGAAGATATTAACACCCCTAGCGCGAGCTGCTTTGTAGTTTAATATTATTTGAAAATTTAAAATATTAATTAAATACTAAGATTTTAATAAATCAATTATTAAATCACCAAATACATGTAGAAACATGTTTTCACACTTTCATGAAAAATATAACATGATTTTATTTATCCTCATGATATTTAACTATATTCAAATTAAACAATTAATTCTTTTTGTTTTTTTATAATCCAATAACATAGGTAAGAATACAAACACACATCTCTTTTTCATTATGTGTTTTTCTTACACACCTCTTTTTTACATGTAAAACAAATAACAAAAATTCAAAATAAATTAAATACAATTAAAAAATTACAAAAAGAAAACCCAAAAATCTATAGGAACTGCAGGGAAGGCCCTCTGCACTGTAGGAATAATGGCTTGAAGTTTTTTTGGCATCTAAATAGTGGCAGCGCAAATCCTCCACGCGCAGCCGCCACTAGCGGTGTGGGTTCAAGCGTCGCTGCGAGAAAATCCAAGAAAAGCTAGGGGATTTGGCACGACCTCCTCTTTTCTCTCCTTCCTCATCGGTGATAACCTGCAAAACAAGAAAAACACAAGAAAAGTTTATGGTTCTCTTTTTTTTTTAGATCTGCTTCTCGGGTCTTTCCTCTTTTCAAATCTCTTTCACTTTCTTTTTCTCTATTCCTCCCAGTTTGATCGGGTGGCGGTGGGTTATAGTTGACATGAACAGGGTTGGTTTCGAGCTATTTTTCTAGTCGTTGTTGCTGAGGAGAATGAAGTGAATTACCGGCGACTCATGCGATCAAACACCTGCTAGGCCGGGTAGATCATCGACCTATCCTCCTTTGACCGGCAGTGAGGCGAGCAGAGGAGTGTTATTTATGGGGAGGGATGATCTGTGAGGTCTGGCCGGGGCAGGAGACACAATGGGAGCAGCCTGAGGTCCTTGGCTCTGCAGGGAAGATGGTGGTGGGAGTGGCCGTTAGCTCTGGCCTGTGTTTTGGCGAGAGAGAGAGTAAAGACAGGGAGCTGGTCTCTGGTTTTTCTTTTCAAAAGGGTGAGTTGTAGCTAGATAAGGGGAAATGGGGGGAATGATGATGGGCAGATGACAGGGTTGGTCACTCGGGGGCTGTCTTGTGCTCTCTTGGCCAAGCTTTGGCTTTCAAAGGGAGAGTGGGTTGGTGGCCAGCTGCTGAAATGGTAGAGAGGAAGTGAGCTTTTGCGGGTGGGGGGGGGGGGGGGGNTGGTTTGTCTTTCATATGGAGGGTTTCTCTAGTTTTTCCGGGCTAGGGGAGAAGGGGGGGCGGCCTCTCCTCAAGGGAAGGGGAAAACTTTAGGCGATGACTTCGGAGCAACAATTTAGGTTAAGGGTTAATTTTTTTAGCTCCCTTCTCCCCTCTAAAAATTTTCTCCCCCCTCGTCAGTAAATATTTTTCTCCCCACTTTTTCTATTTCACTGTAGCAGTATTTATAGAAGAAATATTTCTAAGTTTTCAAACTGTCCCTCAACTTTTCTTTTTCTTTTCTTTTCTCTTTTTTTTGTAATTTTGATTTTTCTTATTTTTTTATATTTTTTAAAGCAAGCAATATCAAGATCAACTTAAAAAATTAATGATTATAAAATTAACATGTTAAAAGTTGAATATGTTCAAAATACCTTTGAAAATTTAAATTCTTCTAAGATGACGTTAAAAATGCTAAAAATGATGCAAATATATCAAAATGTATTTTTGGGGTGTTTTCATTGTTTTTTGCTATTTTTTATTTTTTTTTAATTTTTTTTATAAAAAATATGAGTCAAAAATTAGGTAGCAACAATTATATACCAAGTGATTATTTCTGTTGAGATATTTACGGAAAAACTTTGCCATCAAATTTATTATGTCAGTTAGGCCATTGGTAAAAATACAAGGATATTTTTTGGACTGAACCAACATTTCTTTTCTAAACTTCACCCTATCTTTGTCTTCTCAATTTTAATAGTTGAACTCATCAATCAATCTTTTGATTTATGTAATAAGCCTGTATTTAAGATCAAAATTTACCATAAATTAAAGGTATCTTATAGTATCAGACTTATTATTATAAAGCATGCTTTAGTTAAGGAGTTATTGATACTTCAAGTGAAAAATACTGACATAAAACCTTGATAAAAATACACTTATAAGTACTAATCAGATCATGTAGAATCTGATGCACTTTCTTATTGATCATAGGGTACAAAATAATTTTAAAAAATCATGACATTTGTGATCTCAATCAACTTTGATGGTTTCCAATGCAATTGTTTCAATAAAATTAAACTTTGAAGCTAAAGGTGTAAATACCATACCATGATCGACAAGAGTCTCCTAAGCAAATTCCTCACTCGTAAGCCAAGAAAATCTGTCATTTATAATGCAAACAACACATGATTTTAACAATTTTAAGGTGGTCTCAAAATAACAAGAATACAGGAATCTTCTCTTGATAAATGTTCACTAATAACATTGTTTTTCTTTCTTAATTACTCTCCATTACTTGAGGTGTCTTAAATCGTAACTCGTTTTTAACTAGACCAACAAGTTGTTTTATAAACTTAGGTAAGGAACTAGTTTCCCTTAGCGAAGCAGAAGGCAAGTTGATTCCTTCATTAAAAATTGTTGTGTGTAGTCCCGTCCCATATGATGGTGGGACCTTCACATTAATTAGTAAGAGCTATCTCTTTGAATTAAAAGGTAGCTGCCACTGTAAAAGGCGGTAGAGAAAATGGAAGAGAGGAGAAAAATAAGAGAAAGAAAAGAAAAGGAGGTAATAGAGTAGTTTGTCTTCACTTCTCTCTTTAATCTTGTTGTATTCCAAGAATATATTGTTCTTGATGATATGTATGTTATAGCTCTTAGTTAAATATTAGAAAGAACAATTATGAACCTATTATTTGTTGATAGTGGAATTTTTTAGATAGACTACGGTCCTGTAATTTTTCTCAAATTAGGTTTTCTATGTAAAAATATTGATGTTGATTTATATGATTCTTGCATTATATTTGTTGATTGTTTGATCCTAATTTTGATTGCACAAAAAGGGAAAAAAATTAGAACTTATGAATATTGTGAATTGATTCTATTAGATTGGTGTCCGATTATTTGTTCCCAGTTTTCCCAACAAAGTGGTCTCAAACCACTAGTTGTGTAGATTGAATTTCTTGTGTGGTTAAAATGAGAAAGGAAGATTCAGGCATGATAAAGCTCACTTCCTCCAATTATTTTCTATAAAAAACAATAATGAAGGATCACTTATATTGCAATGATCTGGCTTTGTTGCTCGAGTGTAAATGAATAAAGCTTAATGAGATGGATGAGGTAAAATGGGATGGACTTAATAGAAAGGCGATTGCTGATGTTAGAAAATAGGTACCTTCTAAATCCATTAATCATATTTCTTAAGAACATGACTACTATATAATTTGGAAGATGTTGGAAGAAACTTTTACCAAGAAGAGTGCACAAAACAAGGTTTTTGTAATTAGAGACCTTGTGAATTTAAAGTATAAAGATGGTGAAGATGCTTCAGTACATATAAATGAATTCCAAGGGTTCCTGAATTAGCTATCATTGATGAATCTTGAGTTTGCTGATGAGATGCAATCACTAATCCTATTAAGTTAATTGCCAGATAGTTGGGAGACTTTGGTGGTGTCACTTAGCAATTCTACTCCAAATGGAAAGATCACTTTGAAAAAAATAAAGGATAGTATACTCAATGAAGAGAAAAGGAGGAAAGGGATAAACACTTTCGAGTCTTATGTATTTGTTATAAAAAATTAAGGGAGAAGTCAAAATAGGTTCTCTCACGGCAAGTAAGATAAAGAATCCAATGATAGAAAAAGTAAATAGAAGCCAAGAGGAAGATCTCAATCAAGGAAGGGTTTTAAATGTTATTATTTGGACAAGTCTAGGCATATTAAAAAAGATTATAGAAAGTATAAAAGAGATAAAAAGGGAAAAGATGAAGATAAGAATGAAGAGAATGCTACAACTACAGTTGTATTTGATGGTGATGTTGTCATTATTTGTGATGATGGTTGTATTAATCTTGCATGTCAATATGCCACCTAGGTTGTAGATTCAACAACTTTTTACCATATTACACCTCGATGTGATTTTGCACATCCTACACTGTTGGTGACTTTGGTTAAGTTAGGATGGAAAATCAAGGGTTACTAGTGTTGTGGGTATTAGAGATATTTAAAATCAATACTAGGTATAAGTTACTACTCAAAGATGTTAGGCATGTGTTTGATATACATTTACATTTGATCTTTACAAGTACTCTTGATGAAGATAGCTATCACGATTTCTTTGGAGATGGTAAATGAAAGCTTTGCAGAAATTCTTTAATTATTGTTAAAGAGAAGAAGATAGGTCTCTACATGTCACAAGCCAAGGTGATTAAAAGAGAGGTAAATGTAATTAAAGATTGCTCTATTGATTTATAGCATAAACAACTTAGACATTTGAGTGAAAAAAGCCTTGGGATCCTTGTTAAGAAGAACTACCTTCCATTAAAAGGTATGAACTTGAACATAGAGTAGCATTTCAAAGATCACCTTCACATAGAAAATCACATGTTCTTGATTTAATTCATACTAATATTTGCTTTATGATTGATAAGTCTCTTAGAGATGTATTGTATTTTGTTAGTTTTATTAATGATCACTTTAGAAAAATTTGGGTCACTTGTTTGAAATCCAAAGATCAGGTGCTTGATGTGTTTAAAGATTTCTATGCTAGAGTTGAAAAAGAAACTTGTAGAAAGATAAAATATATTTGAGTTGACAATGGTGGCGAATTTAAGGGTCCTTTTGAGAAATATTATAGGGAACATGGTATCAAGTTGGAGAAGTAAGTTCCTAAGACTCCACAACAGAATGGAGTAGCTAAGAGAATGAATATAACCATTATTGAAAGAATTAGATGTACGCTTTCTCATGCAAAGTTGTTTAAGTCCTTTTAGAGTGAGGCAATGAAGACTGCAATTGCCATGATCAACCTTTCTCCATTAGTTCCTTTTGATTTTGATGTTCTAGATGGAGTTTGGAAAGGAAAAGATGTCTTTTATGCGTAATTGAGAGTGTTTGGATGTAGAGCATTTGAACATGTTTCTAGGAATGAAAGAGTTAAGCTTGATAGAAAGACAAAGCAGTGTATTTTCTTGGGATCTGAAGATAATAAATTTGGCTATAGGTTGTGAGATCTAAAAGAGAAGAAAATTGTAAGAAGCAGAGATGTTATCTTATTTGAATGTCAAACCATTAAAGACTTTGAATATAAAAAGAAAATAGAGTTTACTTTTATTCCATCTAATTCAAATACAAGACCTACTCCACAATTATCTTTGATGCCTGCTAATCATAGAGGAGATTTGCAAAATGATGACAATGATGTTTTTCTTATTAAGTTAATAGTTGGTGATCTTGAATCAACTAATGATGATATTGATGTTATTCCTGAACAGGTTATGTAAGAAACTCTAGATGAGCCACAATTGAGAAGGTCAACTAGACCTCATCAACCTGAAGCTATGAATACTAATAAGGGAGAGTCAAAATGCTTTGATGAAGCTATATCATATGAGAAGAAAAGTGAGTGGTTAAAAGCAATGCAAGAAGAGATGAAATTCTTGCATGAAAACCATACTTTTACGTTAGTGAAGTTTCCTAAAGGTAAAAGAGCACTTAAGAAGAAATAGGTGTTCAGGTTAAAAATTGATGAACATTGCTTGCAATTAAGGTACAAGGCAAGATTGGTTGTGAAAGGTTTCAATCAGAAGAAAGATATTGATTTTGAAGAAATTTTCACCAGTGGTCAAGATGTCTTCAATCCTAGTTGTGCTTGGCATAACTACTAGTTTGAATTTTGAAGTTGAACAACTTGATATGAAAATTGCATTTCTCTATGGTGATTTAGATGAAGAGATCTAAATGAAGCAACCTAAAGCATTAAAAGCAAAATGTATAAAAACAGTTAGTCTACAAGTTTAAAAGGAGTCTATATGGGTTAAAGCAAGCTCCAATGGTATAAGAAGTTTGATTCTTTTATTGTGGATCATGGTTATGACAGGACCACTTATGATTATTATGTATTTATAAAAAGGTTTCCAAATGGAAACTTTATTATTCTTTTGTTGTATGTGGATATTATATTAATTGATGGTCATGATGCTATGAAAATTCAGATTTTGAAGGAATAGTGAAGCAAGTCTTTTGCAATGAAAGATTTTAGATTGGTAAAACAGATTGTTGGCATGAAGATCACATATAACAGGAAGCAGGAGAAATTTTGGCTATCTTAGAAGAGATATGTTTAAAAGGTACTTGAAAGATTCAACATGAACAACTTCAAACTTGTTTGTTCTTCACTTTCAAGCCACTTTAAATTAAATTCTAAGCAATGTCTTTCAAGTGACGAAGAAAGAGATGAGATGAAAAAGGTTCCTTATGCATCCACAGTTGGTAGCTTAATGTATGTCATGGTTTGCATAAGGCCAGATATAACTTATGCAATTGGTGTTGTTAGTCGATTCCTCTAGTAAAAAACACTAGTCAATAATGAAATGGATACTCAGGTATTTAAATGTACTTCTAGGTTCAACTTATGTTTTGGTAATAGTAAACTTATGTTAGATGGATACATAAATATAGATATGACTGGTGATGTTGATTCTAGAAAGTCTACATCAGGATACTTAATAAAGTTTGTAGGGGGAGCAGTCTCATAGCAATCAAGGTTATAAAAATGGGTTGCATTATCTACTACAGAGGTTGAATATATTGCTCTTACTGAAGATGGCAAAGAGTTGTTATAAATGAAAAAGTTCTTATATGAACTTGGTCTAGTTCAAGAGAACTTTGTGTTGCACTGTGATAGTCAAAGTGTAATCCATCTTAGTAAACATCCTACTTTTCACTCTCAATTAAAGCACATTAAGGTTAGATATCAATGGGTTCGAGATGCTATAGAGATGAAGTCATGTGTTGTTAAGAAGATTCATACTCATACCAGTATGTCAGGCATGATAATCAAATCTCTACTGAAAGAGAAGTTTGAGTTTTATAGAAGGAAAGCAGGCTTGTTATAACCTTTTAAATTGAAGCTTGCATATTGATTGCCTATATGGCGAATTCCTTAGATGGTGCATGAGGGGTAGATTTGTTGTGTGTGGTCATGCATCATGTGATGGTGGGACCACTACCTTAATTAGTAAGAGTTGTCTCTTTGAATTAAAAGGCAATTGCCATTATAGAAGGCAGTAAAGAAAATAGAAGAGATAAGAGAAATATGAGAGAAAGAAAAGAAAATAAAGCACCGGAGCAGTCTGTTTTCTTTCTCCTATTTCCAGCTCGTTTACCGTTAGATGAAGCTGAGATTTTGATAACATCTTTTAGACATGTTACTCTTCATTCTGGACGGTTGAATAGAAAATTGGTTGTGTTGATAGAAAACAGGGTTGTTAGTATTATAAGCTTTTCTCAAATACTTCCAAGAATATATTATTCTTGATGATATGTATGTTGTAACCCATAAATTTAAGGAAAAACAGTTGTGAACCCATTATTTGTTGATATGAGAAGTTTTTAGATAAATCATGGTCTCGTAATTTTTTCCGCATTCAATTTTCCATGTAAAAATCTTTGTGTTGATTTATGTAATTGTTGCATTATATTTGTTGATTGTTTGATCCAGATTTTGATTACACAAAAAAAGAAAAGAAATTGAAACTTGTAAATTGTGTATTAATCCGGCCAAAATTGATGTCAAGTTATTTGTTTCTAGTTTTCCCAACAAAAATTACATTTATGGCTTTGAAGTATAGGAATTAGATTTTTAAGATACATTGATGTATTTAAAGGAATAATCTTTTGTTTAATTTAAGACAAGGACCCTCTTCTTATCCCGAATTGTTTCAGTCAAGCATTCAGTTTTACCCCATGAAAAATATTTGACCAATTACCTTCAACCCTGTAAATCTAATTTTGGTCGACTAAAGTTAATCAATTCATTCCTTCATTAAATCTACTGGGATTGCTTTCAATTGCTAATCTTTTAGGCAAATGCAAGAAGAAACAACTTAGCGCAGCATTATTCCACCATAGCGTTTTTTTTTCCCCATACCATTACAAGTTTTCAAACCTCAGATAGAGATGCTGTAGGGAACTCCTTTTCCTGTAACTCCAGGGTCAGAAAATGGCTTCAAAAGCTCATAAGGCATAACGCCAGCTCCATTTCTATTCTTCAATTTAATGTCAGCATTCCTTTCATCAATAATTCCTTCAAACTCCTTCAACCTCCCATTGAACTTTACGAAAGCCGCATTTATAGCCGGTTCCTCTGTCCATGCTGGTTCTATTTGCTGCCCAAGATACTCCTCATCGGGAGAATGATTTGATAACACATCCAATATAGCCATCACTGTTGTTGCCTGAATTTGTGAAGGGAATGTTGTCAACAGTATCACTTCAGGTTTCTCCCAAAATAGTTTCAGCGTCTCATCGTTAGGGTCTTCGGTTGGCATATTCATCCTAGCAGTTGTAGGCCTATTTGGAAAGTATCCTGCATATGTATATTGTCCGAAATTCACTGCGGCATGATGACCGGAGGCTATCCATATGATAGTTGTCAGGGTTTCAATAAGGTCCTGAGGTGTTTTAAGCACAGGCCACCAGGGTTCATCTTTCTTGTCAGCGTGACCTACCGTTCGAACTTCTGTCCACCATGCTTGGAGCTCATTATCAGACAAAATGAGACTTGAGTCTGAATAGTAGTGATTGACATAGTCACTAACCCACTCTTTGATGATATCCCATAAAACCAAACCATCACTGGCATATGGATAGTCTTCCACCATCAATTTCAATCCATGTGGAGCAGATGGATCTTCCATAGCCATTCCCCTATCAATTATCAGAATCAGAAAGAAAGTGTTATAACTAGCAGCCGCTTCAAAAGGCTTATTAATTATGACTAGCAGCATCTAAGTTTGGCAGAATGATAGGCTAGCTAAGGATCGATCAAACATACCTGTTTATTAGATCCTTGGGCAGCGCCTGGTAGTCAAACCGCCATTCTTGATCATAGACAGCAGAGCTTAATTCCATAGAATACTTGCCAGGAAAGAATGACGTCTCTATAATCCCTTTTGCATTAATTAGAAATTGTCGAGCTAGAGCATTTATCTCCATTGTGTACCGGAAATGCGGGTGCAAGAGTCTGTAGATTGGATGCATTTCACTAAGTTGGCGATTGGCCGCGATTATATATGGTTCTGTGCAGCAATGTGTTCTTAGCCTGCAAAACATAACATCAGATACATGTTTGTAAATCGATTCATATCCTATTTTTTTCATCGCAATTTCGAACAAACCGAAAAATTTTGTACATTAATGCAAGGCGACTGCCAACTCAAGCGCAAGGAAAGTGCATACCAGTGACTAATAAGTTGGTGATAGCCAGACTCATGCGCAAGGACATGAGCTTTGGCAAGCCTCCAAAGCCAAACACCAGTGGAATGCCAAGCTGGTCTAAACACTTGCTTCCATTGCGGCTTACCATCCATCGGTGGTCGAGTAAGCTCAATAGCTAGTGGTCTCAATGTTCCTTCATGGGTTAAGAAGAACAATGTTCGTGACCCGTATAATGTCGTGCCTTTCAGCCCTCTTATTTTGCTTACAAAAGGTAGGAATAAATCATGGTAGTCAAGGATGAAAAGCTTCTGATCTTTTACTGCCTACGTTCATCAATGCACCGAATTTAGTTTGTTAAGAGGAAAATCAAGATGAGTTTGAATACCGTTATGCGATTGGTTTTCTAGCTCATACCTGTCCACATGTCATGAACCCTTTGATTTCTTGCTCAACTATTTCTGTAGTGATTGCTGATTCTTGGGGACCATAGATTTCAGGGTCTAGTTTACTCCTTAATGGCCATTCCTGCATGATTTAATGCAATACTTTCATTAAAAAAGGAGTAATGTTTCAGCATCGTTAGTTTAATATTACCAACATTTTTGAACAATCGATTCATTTCTTGATGAACTGCATGAATCCGGACTGGTTTTTCCTTTCTTATTAAGGGACAAAAATACTATACCGTGACCATTTTGATGCTACAAGGGTTGAGCCCAGAAAGAGTCTGTCTAGCAAATTCTTCATCCCTAAACCAAAAAAATCTGTCTCCTGAAACACAAAAACTCTTAAAAATGAGAAAATGATAGATATCTTTTCATTTATGATTGATTTATTAATTTCCATGTCAAATCTAGTTTTTATTTTAGGTATAAAAAATATCTTACTCTCCATGGTATCAGGAGTCTCAAATTTCAAGATATCTTTAGTTTCATCAGCGATGGCCCTGAAAAGGTTAGGCAGAAGATCTTTCCAAAACCCCTGTTTCTTAAGGGGAGGCAAATTGATTCCTTCATTGAACAGTGCGTCAATGGAACTGAAGAATGGAAATCCAAGATCACTGTCAACAATAGCGGTTGAAAGAGAAGGTATTAGGGCATGCAATACTGATTTGAGAGACTTGGCAGAAAACGTGCTCGTCTTTATTTCTGAGAATTCTTCATCTCGAGGCACGTAGAAGCTGCTACTCCTTGTCTCCGTAAGTGGATCTATCAGCACAATTGTTTCCAAATGGTTAGAATCAATGAAGGAAAAAAAATAATTTCCATAATTTAGTTAATAGGTATAGATTAACAGTTATATATTTTATAATTTCTTTTAATAGATAGGTTTTAGTTTACTAATTCTATTTTATTTGATTATCATATAATGAAAGAAGGATTATTTCCATCATGTAGATTAAGATAAACCTTTAAAAAAAAAATTACTAGCTAGTTTATGGAAGCAAAATTATTAAATCTGAAACGGTTTAAAGCTTGGTCATGGATCAGACAGGGAATTTCACTCGAACACATTCCAACACTACTAGTTTTTTATAATTATTTTTCTGCATTTTTACCTGACTCGGTCCGTGGTCGGCCAGTACGGCAACGCCTAGGGTACGGGTGCTCTTTGCCACCTAACACCGGCCTTGCTGTCTCTGGATCACTATCAGGATTTCCAAGATCATTGTACACATCATAGTCATAGATCCTTTCACCTTTCTTTCGTTCTCCATTGTCATTGCCTCGTAAAGTTTCGAGTTCTTCCTTTCTCAGTTTTGTCAATCCATTTGGTGTTTCTGATGGCAAGTATGACTATGCCATGAAACACAAAAATCAATCAATATAAAAAAATCTGTTATGGGGGATATTTTATAAGATTAAAATAATATTTTTTATTTTTAAAATTTATTTTTAATATTAACATATTAAAACAATCTAATAAATTTATTTAAAACAAATATCTAATTTATAAATATTTATATGAGTTGAGATTTTTTTTTAATTTTTATTTTTACAATATCCATGACCTGAAAACTTCGAATTGTAATATTGACACTATCATCAGAAAAAATAAATAAATAATCAAATCATGAACGTTGAGTTAAAGCATTTAAAATATGCATATCAGCTCCCACGACGGATTGTATCTTGTAATTTTATCACATGAAATCTTTTGTATTGTTTTAATTTCTAGTTGTTCACTCTTTCTACAAAACGTTTAATTTATTATTTTCCTCAATTTATTCTTATTTTATATTATTAGTGAGATAAAGTTAAAATTTTCGAAACGTTCAAACTGACAGAATTTTCAAGAAAAAACATTGTACATAAAGTATCATGTATATATATATAGTAATTAAATAATAATAATATCAAATTAAATTAAAAAAATCTTAAATCATAGGAGAGTAATTAACTATTAAAAAATAATATAAATTATATTTTGAGATTTCAACTACCAATTGAAGTTTTTAAGTTGAGATAATTTTTTAATATGATATATCAAAATTTTAATAGTCAAGTAGTCACGAGTTTAAATTTTATCATTTATATTTATTTGATAAAAAATTAAGCATAAGATAATGTGAATTAAAAAAAATTTAAACCGAAAAAACTTTCAATTAAAAAGGTAAATTAAAAAATATAAATAATATCTTAAAAATTAGTAATATATGTTAACAAAAAGTAAAAGCAACTAACCTTATTAGTGAAAAAGAGTCTCTTCTTTTTATTGTCAAACTTCGAATGGACCCATGAATCACAAGTCACATGAACGGGTCCAGTAGGTAAGCCATCAAGCACAACATCATGAAGATACATCTCTTTATGGTGCTCATTTTCAACAAAAATGGCCCCAATCTCTCCAAAATCTGGTGGAACCACAAAATCCGCTTCATACTTGATATCCTCCCCTTCATGTTCTATCTTGTGTGCGTACTTTCGAATCGAGGGCTTCTCTAATCCCGTCTCTAGAGAAAAAATTGGAATTTAGACAAGGAATCAACTTTTTTTCCTTTTTTTATGTGGGTACGTACAGCTTTTTACTTGCACAAATTTTTTCTTTCTTGAATCATTCAAATATATATATATATNAATTTATGTTAATTTTTTTTCAATAAATAACTCATTCGATCAGAACTTAAAAAGTTGTTTCTAGCACTTGTAAAGAAAAAAGAAAAATAAAATACTTGAAGCACTGGTCTTTCAAGAAGCACCACTTACTTGGGTCAAGCTCGGCACTAACAAGCTCCAAGAGGAGTGTTTTACCAAACAGGTCTGTAAAATCATCAAGTCCTCGTTCTATCCCTATTTCTGTCCAAAAATCAACAACTGTTTGTTTCACAGTCGCCGTAGCCTTAACATCTGTGGACTGCTGTGTGACACTAGCTATAGATTTAATGCTTCCATGTTTATAGCCAACACGAACTTTTTTGTTTGCTTTAGCGGACAAGGACCTTGAATACACAGGAAAGGAAGCATGACCACTGCCATGGATGAATGGTTTAGGTAGTAGAAAAGGGATTTTTGTTGAAAGGGGTGACTGGTGAAGCTGTGGCGTCAACATTGTTGCTAATAGGAGAGGAGATACTTAGGTTTAACTAGGAGTTTGTTGTATGAAAATCTGCAGTGAGCAAGCTATGATATATAGAACGAGAGAGAGAGAGAGAGAGGAACATGTTTTTCATTTGGTCTATAATCCATGCACGTGATACATAAATTATTGGCTTGCAAGATAAATATATTTGTTTACATGTTATCATAACATCATTTACATGTTCAAATTCAAAGAACTATCAAGTTATATTGTTTGAATTATTTTTTAGTGGTTGTGACATAAAAAAGATCTGGATATTTAGGTCAAAATAGAGATAAAATTACCTAGACGTAAGAAAAACAAAAAACAAACCTAGATGCCAACACACACACACACATATATGTATGTATGTATGTATGTATTTATTTATTTATGTATAGATAGATAGATATGCAGAAGCCTGTAATATGAAGAAGAAATCTCTCCCTTAGTAATTATTGTGTTATGACCATGTTCAATTATACATGCGTTAATATATATTTTCTGGCACTATAAATACATTACCCAAAGCAGCAGGGAAGCTAGGCCAGCTGGTTGGGGATCGAAACATAAAGAAGGGAAACTTATGCTATTTAGATTTAATCAGGATAAAAAAGAAACTGTCTCAAGCTAGGCCAGTCGGGTGCACCAATATTTGAGTGCTTCTCTATAATTATAATGTCCCTTATCTTTAAAAATCTTGATTTGTAACCAATTTGAGTATACTTCATCCTAATTGGTCATTAACATACTTCCACGAAGAAGGATGCATGTATCACGGAATACAAAACTTTCGACATCGACACATTTCAAAAAGAAAGTATATCAATGTCAGGTTATTTTCCAAAATGGTCCATCTTTGCGTGTCCCAATATATTCATTTCACAATCTTGTTTTAATTAAGCTCAACTAATGAAGCAAAAATGTACAAGCTTGCATTGTCTAGAAGGGACCATGGCTGTTTCACTTCCTTATATTTCGACCACAAATCGTTAATGATCATATCTATCCAAGGATCCTGCCTCTTACTGACTGTACGAGAAAGGACCACTCTTTTACCATACGGATGATTTATAGTTTTTTAATGGGTTTTTCCTTCGAGAGGGTTTGTTTTGTTTTTGAATTTTTTTAAACAAAGAAAAACCATTCAATCTATATAGATAATTAATAATAATTTTTAATTTGATGACTTAGGTGTTTTGTAATTAAATAAATAATAATTTATTTAATAAATTTTTTTATATTTTATCAATTTTATTGTTGAGTTAAAAATTTCAGTAAATATATAGGAATTTCAATCTATATAGATAATTAATAATGATTTAAGAATATTATTAAAAATAAAATGAATAAATTTAATTTAAATTAACATTAGATAATTTATTTAGTTTACAAAATTAATTCGTACATATTGTAATCAATTTCTATATATGTTTGATATAAATAATGGATGATTATCTATAGATGAATCGAGATTCACTTGGAGGGTTGCATATGATGGATTATTGTAATTGAGTTGAAAGTTTTATTAATTATACATTATCTAATCCAAAAAATATTAGTGAGGATGATATTAAATGTCCATGTAAAAAGCTTAAAAATAAAAATAAAAATTGATCCAGATATCATAATGATACATCTTCTACAAAAAGAGTTCATTAAGAAATTCTTGTGTTGGTTTGCAAGTGAAAAACTATATGTTCCTTAAGTGACCATGGTAGAAAGGATGGTTGGGTGAATTTCTAACTCTAGCAACATATATAAAGTTGTAAATGACAATAATAATACTTACAGAAATATAGTTATAGATGTGATATGAATAAATCAATGTTATATAGGTAAATGCATAGTCATAGATGAAGAACTAAATGCAAATGCAACTGGTTATAACCATCATAGGGTAAGTGTACAAATCATAGTAAACTATTCTTCATTGCACAAGAATTCACTATCAAGTTAGATCATGGGTTGAGTGAGGTTAGCTGTGTCATAATTATTGAATGAGCAAGAAGCATTTCACTTGAAAAGAATAGGCTGAAAGAGAACTTCTATTATGTTAAATCCGTGATAAAACCCCTCGGCCTATGATATCAGAAAATTGACATATGTCCAAACTTCTTCATGTTGTCATAGCTTGAAAATATAGAGTTGGTAGTGCAATACATATAGGCATGCTTGTTACAAATCCAAAACTGGCAAGATAAGGACTCTTGTTACACATAAAAAAAACTTAAATACTTCTTATTCTCTTATTGACTACAAAGGTTATTCATATCTTTAAAGACTGTTAAGCATATAATATGGCATCATTCACATGATGTAGTGGATGGAGTCATGATGTATCCATTTAATGGTAAAGCCTAGAAACATTTTAATAGGGAGCATAATTGGTTTTCAATGGAACCAAGGAACATATATCTTAAGTTATGTATAAACGGATTCAATCCATTCAATTTATTTGTTGCTTTTTATTCTTATTGGTCGGTGGTACTCATGGTTTACAACTTACCATTAGGGATGTATATGAGATCAAGGTTCATATTTTTATCTACAATCATATCAAGTCTTAATATTCCAGGATAAAATATAGATGTTTGTCTTCTACTGTTGATTTATGAGTTAAAGCAATTATTGTCATCTGGAACTTTGGCTTAAGATGTCTCTATGAAACAGATTTTTCATATGAAGGAAGTGTTAATGTGGACTATCAATTATTTTCCTATGTTTGGAATGATTTCTAATTAGAGCACACATGAAAAATTAGCATGTTCATTCTGTATGGAAAATAACAAGGTGTTTACATTAGAAAATGATGGTAAAACATTTTTTTTATTTCCACTGACAGTTCTTGCCAACACATCAAAAGTACCAAAAAAATAAAAAGAACTTTTTTGTTGATAGAGTCAAAATGGATGTTGCCTTTATTTCTACTCTTTTCTCTTTCTCTTATTTTTCTGCAAACACAAACCATTCTCTCTTTCTCTTTCTTTTTTCTTTCTCATTCTCTTCTCTTCTTCTTTATTCTTCTCTTCTCATCCACTCCTCAAGAGACAAAGGTGACTCTTCTTCTCTTCTCTTCTTCATGTTTCTTTTTTCTATTTTTGTTATTATGATGATCTCAACTTTTTCTTGTTTAGCTTTGATCCTTGCAAGCTTCACTTAGCTAAATTAAGAGGTAAGATTTTTCATTTTCTTCTATTTTTTAGGTTTGTTTTTTATTTTTTATTAAATTTTTATATTGAATTTTCTTGTTGAATTTTTGAATTGATTGTGATGTTTTCATGAATTTTGCTATTGAATTATAAATCCATAATTTTTTCATTATTCAGTTTATGAGTTTTTGTCATTGGAAATGTCAATTTATGTTATTATAGTTAATTGTGGTTTAGATGAAATGATTAGGGGTTTAATTGAATTTTGTTGTTGAATCTTTAGTTTATTATAATAAATAATATATATACTAGTTGTTGAATTTAAAATTGTATGTAAAGTTAGTTTGTAAATATCATGCAATATTTAGCAATAAAATTATATGAAAAAGTTAGAAGTTATAGAAATTGAATAAAATCAATTGGTTTGTGACAACATATTATTGATGTGTATTTGTAGGCAAATAATTTTTTGGTAGTCTCCTATATAGGGGACATGCAATCAAATTTTTAATGAAAATAAGAATGGTTTACATTATCTTAGTCTTTTAATTTATGTAGATGTCTAGGAGAAAGTCAATAGTGCGTCACATAGACATGATCTTGCTAATTCTTCTAGCAACATTTCTGCAACCATGACTCGTTAGGTGTCAACCATAAATAGGCATCTAAAGTAGATGTAGCCTCTCTCGACATGGGCTTGTCAAGTTTGATGCTACCACATCGAGGGGTGGTCCCTCAAAGTAGGATCTATTTACTCGAAAGTACCTTACTCAGTGGAAGCCTAACCACTAAATTTAAGTTTGCTTTCATTTCAAGCAGTACTAAAAAATTAATAATAGTTAATAATTTTTAAAAAATTAATTTTAATTAATGGATGCAATTTCAGGTTTGTGAATGTTGAGGTTGCACGAATGATAACATCGGCGATAAAATCTTTGATTGAAGTATCATTATTTCAATTTAGTCAGGTTCCTAAAAATCTTGAGTTGAAACTTATGATTGATGCATGGTTCATAAAATTATAGGTTAGTAAATTAATATTAATGAACTAATTGTTTTACAAAGTTGAAATGCAAGGAAGAATTTTACAAGGTTAAGGCTGACAACGGTGTTATAAGAAAGGTTTGAAAGAATCACGTTACAACCATGTAAGATTGAAATCAAAATAAATATTTTTTTATCCAAATGTTAAAATTTTATTTTGTATTTATTAACCAAAATTTCATTTCTTCCATATAGGTTATGTGATTTTTTGTATGAGGCTCAGGAAAAAAAAAAAGCCAAACAATATACTATAAAAAGAGAGCTTTCAGAATAAAAAAAAAACATCGTAGTTTGAAAGGATTTCAAATCTCTATACATCTCAAAGGCTATATGGGTAAAATATACTCAACATGGGATGTTTAAGCATTTCATATGATAGTCACAATCTTGTGTAGAGAACTAGAACAAACAAATTCATAATTCCAATGGATATGTTCCTTTTGTTTCACAAGCTAATTGGATGGTAAAATTCTTTTTTATTACATCCATTTTTTTAATTATTGTTTTATATAAATATATTTAACTAACAATAGTTTTCTCTCGTAAGCTATGATTCTTAGATGTGAACCAAGATCGGTGGAGCTTTTTGTAGAACATCACATATGAAATGATGATAGTTGGAAAAGGATGCAATAGTTCGTGAATAGTTGGGCTCAGTATTTCATAGCATGTTGAATTTTAACAATTTATTTTTTAAAGTTATTAATTTTTTGAATTTGCTAACTTTTTTGTCTCAAGAAACATATAACTCTCGATTGTTGGAGAGATACGGGGACAACTTTTCAACCCTTCTAGAACTCAATCTGAAACTATGGTTAGATGTATGATCGCTTAGTAGACTTAATAGAAATCAAGTTTACGATATCTCAAACACTATGAGTGAGGATTTATAAACAACCCGAAGTATTTCAACTGTTGATTATTCACAATTGGTTCCTAGCAGTTAAAATCCAAAGTTTGAAGCAATTTTAAAGCAATAAGTTGAAGCTTGTACGGCTTATCTTGTTACTGAGAGAGAACAACTTAGAGCTAAGACAACCAAACTCTTAGAGCTAAGACAACCAAACTCTAGTGTCTTGTATGAGTGATAGATTTATGACAGATTTTTTTTTCTTGTAGACAAGAAATGGTGGTAGAAGACAGGAAATGCCTAGTTATGGGATTTTATTTTTTTGCAGGTTTTTGGTGATAGATTTATGACGGATCCATCTTACCCACCAGAGAATCGTTGTGTATTTTAAGTGCATCCAAACCTGCAATGGGCATGCTTTAAGCATTGTTTGAAAGAGAAGACCTTTGCAGGTGTCTCTACTTTCTGTTTCTTTATTCATACAATGCTTGTAAGTTAGATTTTCGCTTTTTTCCTTGTGTCTTTCTAGGCTATAACACCTCTTATTCTGATTACCGTGTCTTGATTTGTCATCTAATCTTATTTACATTGCTCTACGTAGGCCTTCGATGATAGATTTCTGACGGATTCATCTCACCCACCCGGGGACCGCCTTGTAGTTAATGTACATCCAAACCGACAACAGGACCATTTCAGAGGCCATACTTTGAGCATGGAAATGTTTGGCAGAGAAATCAGAATGGTGCGTACCAATGGAAGAATAAAAAGAAAAGAGAGAGAAAAAGAATTACTCTCTTTCATAATTATATGAAATACTAAACCGCGTGAGTTTTTCCTGTATCTCATCCATACTGAAATGTATCTAAGGTTATAAGAAAATTATTCTTTTACCCTTCATTCTTTAAATTTTAAAACTTTACTTCAGGGTAGGATCATTTTTGCACACAATCAATTTGTTATTCTTGATTTGTTTGGGGGTAGCAACATTTTCTTTTCATTTTTTAATAACAATAAAATTACCTTATTGCCCTTTTAGAGTAAATAAGCAGAACTTTCAGTGGAGGAGCCGTATAGTTAATTCAATTCTGTCATGAAGCAGATACCCTTACAATGCAAATTTGTTAGCCTTGCCTTCAGGGATTTGAATGTTATTTTCTAATGGTTTCTTTTTGTTGTTTTTTTTATAATTTTATAAATAGTTGAATTACTCCATTGCCCTTACCATTCAAATTGTTTAACCTTGGCTTTAAAGGCTTGGTTGTAATTTCATAAGGGTTTTTTTATTATTGTTGTTGTTTAGTCACAAGGACATTTTCAGTTTTATGTAAAAAAGGCTATTGACTTGTGTTTGGCTCGCATCAGCCACTCTACCGCCTTTGGGTGGTGCTTGACTGACAATAATGGTTAAAATCAAGCTTTCACCTTATCATTTGATGCATCTCGGTATCCTCTTCTTTCCTAGGTGACAAGTACATAGTAGTGAGGTCTGGTTTGGTACTAATTGATGTTTCTTTCCTTTTTGTTTCTTTTCCTACTCTTTCTTCCCTGGATGGTGTACTGGCCAAGTGAAGAATTATATCAGCTCTTCAATTTATTTATTTTTTTGATTAAGTCCTTGTTCTCTTAATTGCAATTATTTTAATTATATTGATTGATTCTAATTCATTTTTTTTATTCCATCCCTAATTGTCTGAGTTTGTTAGTTTTTTTATCAAATTTGATCCTCATTCTTTTAATTGTTATTTTTTTATTAAATTATTTTCTTGATTTATATTCCATCTTTGAGCATTTCTTATCAATGAATTTTTATGTCAAGTTTGGTGCCAATTCTTTTATGTGTTATTTTTTTAATCATTTTCTTATTGATTTTTTTTCAATTTTATCCCTATACATTTAATTTCATTTAAATTTTCCCTTAACATTTAATTTAAGTTTGTTTTTATGTTGAATTTAGTCATAATTCTTTTAATTATTATTTTTTTTGTTTTGCATTGTTTTTTTATTGACTTTGTTTTCTCAATTTCATCTCTCAATATTTATTTGGTTAAGAATCTTCTTATTCTTTTTTTAGCTTTGTCTTTAATAGAGTTACCCTGGTCTCATAACCTAGGTTATAAATCTAAGAATTTAGTTTCAATCGACTTTGGTTTTTTCTTAAACATGTTTTTCAAATATTTTTTTTGGTAATTTTTTTCTTTTCTTTACTATTTATGGATCATCTTCATTTCATGTCTTAGGTCATGTGTTTAATTTGTTCACATGGGTTAGCTGCTAGGTTCAACTAAGCCTTTTATTTTATCTTTTTTTATATGTTTTCATCCTATTGGTAGGTGTTCATTCCTTTTATTTTTCTGATGTGTTCGGCCTTTCATAATATTTTTTTTAAAATTATGGGTTTATTCTTTAGTTATTTTCATTTGTATTTATCGTTTAAGCCATAGGTTTTTTAGGATGAATTTATCTTTTATTTATTTAAATTAAAAAATTTAATAAACATAATCTAGTAAATATCTCATATTTACAGTTTCTTTCTTTGTTATTGTTAATGATTTCTTTTATTTACATAAATAGTTATTGAATTATTTAGTTAGATGATTGCATAGACTTTTCAAATGGCACTTTTAATTTTTCATGTAAAAAAATACATTAGAGTAGCTTGCACACCTGGTATTTTTTTAAAAAAAATTATAACATGCAAGTCAAATTCATGATTTTAATTTTTTTGATTTTTAAATTTTTTACACTTGGTCTATTTATACCATTCTTTTGATTTGTTTTTATTCTCTTGTAATTTGCTTTTTAATGTTCATTTCTTTGCACTTTTTGTTTTTGAAAATTTATTCTACACATACTAAAGGAATAGTGTTTCATTGTAGCAATTGCAACATTGTAATTTTCTTTTATTTAGTTATTTTTCGTTCCATTTCATAATTATAGTTTGGTCATAAACATGTGAGGCAATGTAAAATAAAAAGATTTTAGAATATAATGAAAATGTAAAAGAAGTGAAAAACACAATCCATTGTGGGTTACAATAGTTATTTATAGTATTTTTTTTCTTTAATTTTTATTGGTAACTTGACTTTTTTTATTTACAATTTAATCATTTTATATTAAGTTGTTTTGGAATTGAGTTTAATTTTTTATTTTAAATAATTTTATATAAGGCTTTTACAATATTAAAAATAAATTTGAACAATATTTTTTATTTTTTTGAATAATTTTGGAATGTTCTGAAGTTTTAAAGTGATTTATATTGTTTTTTATATAAAAACAATTAGGTATTTTTTAGTGACACTAGCGTGAGAAATGAAATTTTAGACCGAAAAGCTCATCGTTTTCTAGCTAGAACAGTAGTAATTGAATTTTGAAAACAATGACAGGCTGCCTGCCACCTTAGCATGCCTTGTTCCTTGCTTAATTAAAAACAGAGGGAAAAAAACTCAGAATATAAATAATATATTAATATATTAAAGTTTTAAATTAATAAAAAATATGTTTTAAATACTATTTCATTAAATACAATTCAACTTTTACTTTGTTTTTTTTAATAAGAGTACAACGGTTTTTGTTATAATATTACAACCCATTATTATTATTATTTTAATTTAATATATTTATTTTTCTAATAACATATATTTTTTATTGTTATTTATTAGAAAAATTATTTCAGATAACTTGTTATTAAATCAAATCAAATCCATAACTTGAGTTGTCAGTTTAACAAGTTAGTTTCAATAAACGTAGATCAATTAAAAATATTATTATTTTAATATTTAAAAAAAAATTCATACTCATTAAATTTTAATTTCATAATAAAAAATAACATTAGCAAATGCATGCATACTTTTTATATATATTTAAAAACAATTTGGCATAACCCATGACAAAAGCGCATATCAATTAATTACTCTAGTGGCTGCTAATTTGAAATCAATTAAATTTCATCTTCTTCTTCTTTTCTTTTTTAATTTATGGGAATGTCTATGGGATCTTAAATTGTATAAAATGGGTAGCCGGTTAGCCATTCCCTCTCCTTAATTCCTTTCCATGTGCAAGCAGAATTGGTCAATTCATTTTTTTAAAATGAATTCAGGTCCTTTGCACCATATTGATTAAATATATTATCTAAGTTAATCAAGTCAAAAAAATATTTTAAAATCAATGTTTATAACATATTATGATAAAAAAAAATTCCTTTATTATATGATAAAGTTATTGTCAAAAAATTTACCTCAATGTTTTATAACTTTTTGATATATCTTTTTAGAGAAAACCTGTGATTTACATTAAATATAACAATTAAATTTAATAAAATATAACAAAATGAGTTTTAATTAAAATACTGTATATTATAGTTCGAGGGTTGGAATGAAAAAAATCAGAGAATTAATTAATCAAAATAGCCTATAATTCCGAGAATTTTTATATGTTTAGTCAAGTTAATTAATATCCACCAATCAAATTTTCAATAAAAAGATCTTAGATAAAAACCCTAAAATGGATGCGGCAGGGAGCTGAGGATTGAACGGGCAATGTCTCCATCTTGTATTCAAGAGTCGTTGGGGTACTTTGAACAAAAAGTTCTATCATGCATCCATGTATTGGACCATTGTTGTTGTTCATTGGATAATCTTCCCAATTTATGGGTCATAGAAGATAGCTACACAAGCCTGGTCTAATACAACTGAAAACCCAGCCTGAACATGCCCAATTGACTATAAGCCAATCTTCTAGACTTATGAAACGATCATATGTAATTTAGTGCATTCTTATTGGTGAGTTAAGATCAGATTAATGTTAGATCCATTGATGATTTTCACTAATTGAATGATATTATTTTTTATTACAATTTTTTCTTTTTGAAATCAATAGAAAAGATTACAATCATTAAATTTGTAGGAAGCACCAATTCCATTCATTCAACACATGGGATTTTCTAGAAAAATGCTTGGATTAAATTAGTGTTAATTTTAAATAAATGGTTGGTGATTTTCTTATAATCCATTTTTACTATCTTTCTTATAAAATACAGCAATTTTTTTCCTTCTCTTTTTGGTTTTATACGTGCGTGTGTGTGTATTTTTTGCTTTTTTTTATTATGTCTTTGATTACTCAACATTTCCCATTTCCACGAGAAAGCATCTAAATACTGGCAAAGAAATATATTTTCGAGTGAATTATACAGCTGAAGCGCGCGCGCATTGGTTTTGTTGATTGAGAGCGTGTTGAGGCAGATGCCATGAAAAACAACAGCAAGGCTTAAACAGCATTTGAGCAAGTACAGCCCAACAAGGAACCTTCTGGAACTGGACATAAACTATGTGAATCACCCTGCAACAGTTGAAATAGAAAGTCATTTATCTGTAAATTTTTAGATGAGATCATGAATATCAAAATTAAAAAGCATCATCAAGTGTTTTTTTTCTATAATAAAAGTATTATCGGGTTAACTTACATGTCAAACAAGACCAAATTTCTCTTCAAGATATTAAACTTTAACTATCTACATTAATGCTTGGATTCATTTAAGGAATCTATTATTGCTATGTTAACAAGGTGCTAACAAAAAAAAAATATTTTTTTATGTAGTCATCTAATTTAACGAATGAAAGTGAAAGAAAAACTCAATCGCTACGCTGTCGTCATACGAAGTTCAATTTCAAGATTTTAAATGGAGAAGGAGTGGATAAAGATCTTTTTTGAAATAGAAGATTCCTTTGCTTTCTCTGCCTATTGTCTTCTTGTTGATTTGCTCTTTAGCTTGGGTTCTATTGTTGTAGAAAGAAAAAAAATGATTAAGTTTTCTAGTGGTAAATGTTGATAAAAAGCGTATTATTTTCTTAAGTTACCGGAGTTATTGGAGTTTTAAGAGGCTAATTGCATTTAGATCATATAACATATATAGCTGGTTTGTGCTCTGATATGATCTGGGCTAAATTTTTTTTAATGTTAAAAAAGATATTCAAGTGATAATAACCCAAGACAATCCAAGTTATTTTAATTGAAATACGATATGGGATATAAAATTAAAAGAACCCCCATAAAAAAATAAAAAGAAATTGTAAAGTTCGAGATCTAATAATTTAATGTCAAAAATAAAATAAAAAAATATAATGCTGCAAAAAAAACTCAAGTCAACTCAAGATAACTTGATGAACTCACAACCCATGATATGATATTAGGATAAAAAAAAAAAGAAATTTCAAAAGGATCTATTAAAAAAACAAAAGTTCAATAAAATAAAAAACCTCATGTTAACCCAGTTTAACTTCATCAACTCATTCTCGGAATAACCAAACAAAAAGAAAAGTGATAAAAGGAAAAAACTCAATGGCAAGTAATTTAATGTAAAATGATAAAATTAAAAAATATATATCATAAAAAATCAAGAAAAAAAATCTGAGTCAACTCATGTTAACTTGACTAACCCGCTACCCAAGACATAAGATCGACATTAAAAAAAAATAGACGTCTAAAAGAAGAACCTGAATAAAAAAAAAAGATCCAAGTTAAATACCAAAAACATTGCGAAAGAAAATACAAATTGACCTAGGTTGGTTTGACTAACCCACTCTCAAAATAACAAAATAAAAAGATAAGCTAAAAAATGACAAAGCTCAAAGAAAAATAATTTAATAAAAAATAAAAAAAATAAAAAAATTTAAAATTTTGAGGAAGAAAAAACAAGTCAACCATGGTTTACTTGACTGATCCGTTACTTACAACATGAGATTGAGATAAAAAAAATATATTAGACTTTAAAAAAAATCTACCAAAAAAATTTGAAATTAAATAAAAACATATTTAGTAAGAAATTACAAAATAACTTTGGTTAACTTAACTAACACAAATTCAGGAAAACACAACAACAAAAAGATTAAAAAATCACATAACTTAAGAGTCAATAATTTTACACTAAAATATGAAATTGTTAAAAAAATTAATTTCATAAAGCAAATTAAGACAACTATAATTAACTTGACTAAACTATTATTCAAGATATCAGAATAAAATAACTTGTAAAAAAAGTATAGCAAACAATAAAATTAATGGCTTAATACTTAAATGTTAAATAATAATTTTAAAAAAATCAATAAAAAATTACACTGTTAAAAGGATAAAAAAATATTCATCCATGGTGTGACTATCTAAGCTACCAGCATGCTATTTGGTGGAGGCTGACTCCATTCGGACGAGGAGAAGAAAATTCGGAAAAAACCTGCCCTCCAGAGTTGTTACCAATACGTGCCCTTTTGTCGGTGTTTGACACAGTGGTTTAATCATTGATTTGCTAATTTTTGAATTTCATTTTGTTTCGAATTAATGTTAATTTATGTCTTTTATCGTTTTGATAAGTTAATATTAAAAAATAAATTTTAAAAATAAAAAATATTTTCATATATTTTTAAATAAAAAATATTTTTAAAAATAATATTTAGAATCATTCAAGAAAATCAATTTTAGTTACCTATCCAAATGTGACTTGCAGCAGTTTTGACGCTTAGCGCGAGGCGCCACCAACCTACCTACTGGAACTTGATTCACATGTTATTACAAATAACGAGACAAAAGGATTCCCCCAAACACAGACACATGGAGAGAATCTGCTTGCAATAGCCTTGTCATCTTCTTCTTTTTTCTTTTTTCTTTTTTCTTTTTATAAAGAGACAAAAGGATCTTTTATTTCGGTCCATAGCATCAACCAATCCAATCCACTCAGAGACTAAAAGTCGTGCCTGCTAAAAGATTGGGAGACACTCTCGAGCACCTGCTCTTCCCGAAAGAAGATTATAAAAAATCATAAAAAATGTTTTGTATGAGATATAGGCGTATAAAATTCGCCTACATTTTTTATATTTTAATCCACCAACTTCCCTTTCTAGCTTAAATTAATGTACTAGGATCTACAAGCACAAATTTATTTTCGCAACTGAAGAATAAATTTAAAATAGAATGGAACCGTAGTTGCAAGACTCTACGTGGCTGGCGGTTCAACCCAATGATTTGCTGATCCATGAACAACAAATAAAATAAAACACTATTTTAGTTTATATATATATATATTATTCCAGAATCTTCTAAATAAAAGCTTAGATTAACACCCGGAACCTAGGCGAGTCACGCCACCTCCCGAGTCCGTTCTTATAACCATATTGGGAACGTGTATAGAAGGATGATAGCCTGGGACTAAAAAAACTTAATGACCCAAATCAGGTTTTTTTTTTTATTTAAAAAAAAAAGTAGGGAATAAAATCCACAAAGCTCCTAACACACTGAAGAACTAAACCTTCAAGCAAAACCATCTTTTTGTCCCCAATGTTTCTGGGAATAAACACAAACAAGCTGCAATTCATGGAATTTGCCAATGGAATTAGATTAAAAGAAAAAAAAAAAAACGACATTATATCTGGACCACGAATGTGCTTGTCTAATTTATGCATGTTCCACCTTGCTGATAGGAGCTGGGCTGGGGGGAGAACTCAGCTTATAGCATGCTGTCAGATCTTGCAGGCAACCTCCTAAAGAAGTTGAGGGGAACTGAAGGAAGCTTGTGGCGGAACCTGGGATGTCGTAGCACATAAATGCCGATAAGAAGGCCTACAACCTGAAAAGGAGTGACATAGAGAACTATGGCGGCAATTAAGCAGAATGTCACGAATAACGTGGTAGCCCTCGGGTCTCTCCAACTCAGCAGAGACTGGAATCTTTCCCCTTGAGTTGCGAGATCACCTACTACAGTCTGAACCCTCCCTGCAATACTTCTTAGACGATCGTATCGCATTCTGACAATATCTGATGGTCTGGAAGTTGGGAATGTGTCAAATTCTTCATCAAGTTCGTCAGGATGAGCAGCATCAGCATGAGAAAGCCGCGTGTCCATGTGAAGAGGGTGCCTTGGTCTCCACCGGAAGTTCCATAGTCCAATCACGAAAAGGTAGAGGAAAACCGTGGGAAGTATTAGCTCAGGATAAAGGACCAAGATTATGAAAAGGAGGTGAATTAAAATGGTAGTCAGAGGGTTCTTCCAATAGCAGATTTGATCAAACCATTTTCCAACAGCAATCAAGCCACTTAGAACACCCATAATTCTGAAAAAGTTAGCTTTGCTCCTCCTCATGCTCCACTTATGCAAATCTACATCTAGCATATATTCCACGACCTCTTTCCGCAAAGGTGGTTCAGCCCTGCTCAGCCTCATCGAGACAATCTGCATTGCTTGGTGCCTCAAGCTATCAAGCTGCATCACTGACAATGGCTGAATGTAGTGCATTTTTGGCAACAACGGATGTGAATACATGTGCAACATATTAACCAGAGATGAGCATGTGAACCTCACAGCTAACTGAACTTCACCCGTCTTCTTCACCCCAGAAGGATGCAGGACCAGAAGAGGGTAGGAGTGAGTATAAACTCTATCAGTTTCGAGTGTGGATAGGCGAATCCTCACTTTCCCAATTCTTGAGTCCTTCCCCCCTCCACCACCATGAAGGTGACCATTATCAAAAACCCCAACTGTAATGACAGTACATGGGTCGAAAACCTCCCAAGTGTACTGCTCATTCCACCTCGGAGTGAAACTGTCAACAATTGTCCTTGTCCGGACCCATTTCTGCCCATATTTAGCAACACAATAAGCATCTGTCGTACCTCGGCCATCCTTTGTCTTCATAGGCATCAGCCCCACAGCACTTAGAACCCCCAGTTCCAAAATCCCAATGCTAGGCCTCCATAACTGTTTTGCTGTTGGCCTAAGGTCACTGCTGTAGTGAGTTGATTCATCCAAAACATGATACCCTCCATCTAAACAGATCCTCACATGAATCCTGCTGGAAAATTTGGTTTCTTTCTTTAGTTCCCCATCTAAAACCACATGCTTCTCAAGATTAAACCACCTAGTGTTAACTGGCTTGTGGTCTAGCCTCCTCTGCACAAGTTGCAAAGGGATCACACACTTACCCAAAACTTCGTCTTTATTTGGTCCCAATCTATCTTCCACAGTCAAAATCAAAGGCTCCTCAAAAGGTTCAGCAGCTACAAATATCAAGTCATCATCCCACATTGGATTGATAGTCTTAATTTGAGATGTTCTGGTTCTCAGTGCTTGATTTCCTAGGGTGCCCTTCACAAATACTTCCGGGAACCGACTTTTGTCACTAGGCACCAAGTCCTGAGCTTCAATCACATTGACCCTAACATACCAAAGCTTGGGTGAAAGATATACCTTAGATCGGATGTTGTTAACACCATCAGGGCCAACACTGGCTGCATCTGAATGCCAAGCATCAGGGAATGCCTCATCTGCTTGAGTTCCCATCCAAACAGCCAGCATCAGCTCCCCAGACTTAATCTTACCCCCCTTCCTATCTTCCAGTCTATACCACTGTGGTGCCAAAGGACTATCCGGCGGAACACGTTTTGGCACTTCATTGAGATCAAACATCATCCAACCAATCAGATCATCTAAGACAACATCCTTATCCTTCACAAATACCTCCAGAACTGAAGCTTGAATTCTATCTTTCGAGAAAGCAAAAACCTGATTCCATTCTGGGTTGCTTTTCTTCTCAAAATGCTTAGTGACTCCCTTGTAATTGCCAAGCTTTACTTCAACATACGGACTGCAACTACCAGTAACATCTTTGGGAGGCAAATCTCTAGCTTTCACCACACGAACATAGAGATATTGCATTTGCTCAACAAGGTCATAGGTGCATGAAAGTTTATTGCCCGTGACAGATCCCGCACCAATGTTTGGTGAGGTCTCCTTTAGAGCAAAATCAACAGATTGTGGAAGCTTCTGCATTTTTCTAAATTTTCACTAACGAAACCAGAGATATGGGAGCACTCAAAAATCACACAAGGGGGGATGGAGGCTTTCAAAATAAGGATATTGAAACAGGATATGGATTCAACAGAAGTAAATGAAACTTCACGAAATCACAAGGCTTCAGATGATAAAAACCCAACTTTGTTCTTGTTATTTCCAGGCTAATTGGACAAATTTGAGTCACTAAACTCGATGTTGGAATACAGGAAGCTAAGAACTATTTTGAAAAAGATAGCTCAAAGAAGGTAAAGATGGAAGCACAGGAAACAAGAGACTAAAGAACCTTATAATTCATCATCCAGAACAGGGTTACAGAGCAACATTAGGCACTTCAATTGGAAGCTCTGGACCAGAAACCACAATATCTGCAAAAGCAAAGCAAGAAAATCACAGGGTTAGTGTTAAAACCCATAGCACTCCTTCAACTGCTGAGAAAATGAAAGAAATCAAAGAAAATGACATAGCAATACCACAATTTCACAACAACCAAACAGAACAAATCACACATTAATCAACATGGACTTGATGGACTCCAGTCATAAAGAATGTGGAGTTTGTAACAGTAACACAACAGATCTACTGCAATAAACAAACAAAAAAATTAATTGAACAACCTATGAAATGAAATCAAACTCAAGAAGCAACCTTAAGCAAACAAAACTAGCAAACTCCAACTTTTTCACAGCTCCAAGAGAACAGATGTAAGTATAATATGCACCATTCCCACTACTTAAAAGAGTGAACAAAAACAGCATAAGGTTTCAACAACTACTCAAACCACACAACCCTGTGAGTTTCTGCATTGCATAATCAAGAAAAGAAGAGAGTATAAAATTGAAGTACCTTAGCGGTCAGTCAGCAACTAGCTACAGTTGAAGCAAGAGCCCTTCTTTAAGGCGCAAAAATGGAATGGTAAGAGAGCAATAATGGAGCTTGAAGAGTGAGGGAACTTATGTAGAAATGTGGAGAGCATGTGGGGTGCAGATATCGAAGACTGAATCTACTAGGAAAAGAAAGTAGAGAACGTACTCTACGCTCTACCAACTTTCTTTGAACCCTTTTTGACGATCTTATTTCACTACATATTAATTACTAGGAGGACCTCGTGTTTTTGTGTTTTACAGTATGATATGACAAGATTATTTAGCTTAGGGAAGTGAGACACACGTGCGAAGAGCATGGTCGGTTTAGACACATGAAGGGAGGACTCGGACTTGGAGTTCTTTCTTTGTTTCAAGGACTTGGGAGATGAGAAAAACTCTTCTTTTAATCTTCCAGGTTCTCTCTTAAGATTCGCTTCTTACAACGTAGGCAGTAGCGTAAATATTAAACCCGTAACAATTCTGATCTATGAAATTTGAGATAAGAGCTGGATGGAGTATACATTTTCAGTTGAATTAAATAAATTGTGACTCAATTAAATTTAATTAATTTTGACATATTTTTAATTATTTTATTGACTCAATAATGAGTCAATGTTTAATATATATATATATATATATATAACGATATTGCTTTCTAATGACGACCATGCATTGATCCAACAATGGCTTCTTTTTTACCATTATCAATTCTGAAAACTAACAATAATAGCATAAAACAAGTCAATGGGCACTTGCACACCATGAGATCACAATGATAAATTGAAGCATGGGCACTTGAAAGTTACTTCTGACAGCGTTCCAGAATTTAATTCACCGGCTAATGGGAAACTGGAAGCGTGGACACTTGAACACCATCTTGGGACACAACACACATGTCTTCGATAAGTAATTTAATAACAAAGATATGAACTAAATTCATCTCTCTGAAATAAGCTATTTATTTTTAAGTAAGATTCCTTATTTATTAACTTGTTCATGGATGAATTCAATGACTTAAGTTAGTTTAATTGATTTTTTTATTTTTTATCAAAATAATATTATTTTAATAAAAAATAACATTAGGTTAATTTGCTAATTTAATTTTTAAACCAATTAAAAATGCATTGATACTTTTAAATTTTTAAAAATTTTAAAATCACAACAAATCTTGAATTGGATTTCACAAGTATGATCCATTCACCAATTTTTTGCATAAGAAAATTATTTCCTTTTTTTTTTCCTTGCAAGATTAGCAACGGATTGTTAATTGTCTCGTCATGGAATGATCATCGTGTGGTACAGCTCAATCTACACAGATCACACGAACCATAAACGACAATGGAGACATCATAAGATGGACCACCTTTCTTCGAAATTTCTTACCTGAATTCACAAATAGCTTGAAAAGAAGGCTCAGTGCTTGAACTGGGAGGGTATTTTAGTCATATGATGTTACTTCTGTCCTTTTATATTTTGACACGTTGAAGTTGTCGTGTGGATTCAGTTTCAGGATGGCCGACTTGCACTGAGGCTTGCAGTGTCGTTTCTTCTCAGCAGAAAGCACGAGCGCTTTGGATACTTTGAATATTCTACCAAAACACTTTACAGGTCATTTGAAAATATATAATAATGAAAAAAAAGTCATAAAAGGGGATAAATTGTGTAATTAGTGCAGGAAAAAAATAGCAAAGTAACAGGATGAAAAACTGTAGGTGAAATAGTATAAGTGATGAAATTCATTTTAATAATGTCACTTTTAGAACCGTAAAATTTGCCTAAATAGTATTTTGTGTGTATCATAATATTAATTAGCAAGCTATTTTGAAAAACAGCTTGATATTTTCGAAAGATAGTGGAACAATAGTCAAAACAGTCAAATAATTTTGATCAATGTTTATTTTTGAAATTTTTTTACGTTTTTAGCCTTAAAAAATTCAAAAAAACATAATTTCTATCCATCTAAAATATAATTTATTGTATGATTTTAGAGAACTAAAAATCTTATAATTTTAACAAAATTTGGATATGGTTTTTCCAATACATGAACTATAGTTAAAATCCCATCCCGTTTAAAAAGACCTATAAAAAACCTTAGTAACCTCAATCCATAAATTTTAACAAAACTCAACCAATTTTCACATTCAAACCACAAGTAGACTCATGAATACAAAAAAAAAACATTTTAAACAAATGAAAAATAATTCATTCTATCTAATATTTAAGTAATCTCAAAATATAAAAACATTAATCATCTATTTATTTATATCTACATAGTCTCTTTGCATAAAAAGCAACTACAATCAATAACTTATTGTCATATCACTCGTACAAATATGTGTTATCAAAACTAATGAGTGGTTTATAATGCTTGAAACCTTTATCAAAAGGTTTAAATGACCATAAAAAAAAACATGTTAAAAAATCATTCTATTATTATCAAGATTTTATTTGTGTATCCAATCAATGACTATTTTAAAATTTTATTTTTTTTATTACCAATAACCTAGGTAATTTTTCAAAATATTCCTCATGTAAACCAAAGGGATGCTTAATGACCTTTTGTTTTGCTACTCATGTTTTGTCATATAAAAATTAGCACTTGTAATGCAATTTTACTTTTATCTTAAAAGCTTGCAATTGCCATTAAAAACTTATTCATTACAAGGGTTGATATAGCATTGACAATAAAATTTAAATCAAACTAATAATTGGTTTTATGATATTCTACATTCAAACCACAAGGTCAAAACACATGTGTGCAGTCCTTTTAACTTTGTTATCTCAAATAAATTTGATTTTTTATGATATTTTATAGTCAAATACTATTTACATTTAGATGCTTACACATATTATGATTGAACAAATATAGATTTCAATCATTAGACTTGGTATTCAAATGGATATGCAATGTGTCATCATTTAATAACATTTATCAATTTATTTTTACTGCAAAATTTTTCTCATTAGGCTCAAAATCATCAAATATTTATTGATCGGCAAATGGATTGTCAAACATAGTATCATTTATCCTTTGTGCCAAATCAATCAACAACAAATTGTTTATACCTCTACTAATTGAATTTGAAGGACCAATATAAGTTAGGACACATATAGATTTTGATTGACTATTCATATACAACACCATCATGTTCAAATCACTTTGGGTGAAAGAATCAATCATTATCTTAAGACTGTCATTACACATAATGGTACAAGATATTAATGATGTTCACCAATTGGACACCTTCAAGTTATTTCAACATCAATATCATTAAAATTTCACGTAAATTACTAATAAAGGGTTTCATTCATTTATGTATATGACATGCCTAAATTATCATTTAACAACAAACTATTTGTAAGACTAGAAAAAAGATTGGAGTAGTGGCAATAACGATGGTGGGAGTGAAGACAATAAATAAATTAGTTGATTTTTCTCATAAAAACAACCAATGATACTTACAAACCTCTAATGGGTTTGATCTTTGGTTGTTTTAAGAGTTATTTGAAGGTGTTTGGTTGATTTTATAGAGAGATAATGAGGGTTTCAGTCAGTTTAGAAGAAAGAATTGCAGATGTGCATTTGTTTTGTGTTCTTTGATATCTATTTAAATTTTAATTGATGTAGTGCTTAAAAAGTACAACAATGTCAAACTATGTTATTTTACTAGAACTTTTTCATCATGTGTTACTTTACCATTTATTTTTTATGTGCTAATTACACAATTTATCATATAAAAACCCTATTTGAATTTTACTTGCCTCAATACTTTTATAAATTAAATTTTTAATCATATAATTTACATATTCAATAACAATTTGTATCCTCAACATTGCATTTTGTTTGAATTTTTTATTTTATATAGGATGTAAAATGTAATTTAAAAAACTTTAAAGAGAGTAAAATTCATATCATACTATATGAGGATTTTTATAATTATCCTTAATACAAAAATTGTATTAATAAATTTGAGGAGAAAATTAATTTGGGATGGATGTCCCTTATAGATAATATGTTTAATTCCATTAAAAAAATTAGTTTCGATGTGGAAAAAAAATTATATTATTAGATTAATTTAACTATATATTAAGTCATTTTTATTGGAGAGTAAAAGATCGATATTCTTGAATAAGATGAAGAGTCATTATCTTTTGTGTCAATATCTGAAATTAAAGATCAAGGATTCTTTGCGTTTAAGAAATTTTTTAATTAAAAATATATTTAAATTAAAGATCAAGGACCGTTAATCTAGCAAATATACAACAAATTCCTTACAATTATAGTCAGAAACCATTGCAATGCAGTTGTTCCCTTTATCATTAGTCCAACAATTGAAGGTGGTCTATCAAAACGCTGATGATGGCAATAATCCTAGCCTCCTAACCCACCGGAAATGTTGCATGCAAAACACATCTACGGAGTGCACTGGATGGGTGTGCAGAACCAATGATTTCCAAAGTTAAGACAGAATCCAACTTGAAGACAGAAAAGCAGGAGAGTTAAAATATCTAACTTAAAAGGTTCTGAATTCTGAGTCTTGATTTGAATCAAATATATCTTAACTTGTGACTGATAAAAAAGTGCACGAGGCCATGAAGAAGTTCTTCAATATCCTGGATTAAAATGCAAACAGAGGATGAGAATCATGACAGTCCCTCACTCATACATCTAATAGCTTTAGTGGAATCAGACTCAATCACCAAGCTATGCACACCGCATATCCTGGATTCCCTAACTCTGCTTTCATATCTGTAGCAACCCTTATAGGCCCTCCAGCACCAGCCCTTCCTGGATTCCCTAACGAGCTCCCTTCAATATTCAGCTTCCACCATCCTCGCCGAGGAAGCTTCCAACTGACATGCCTCTCCTCCTCTACCTTCGTAATGTCTAGTTAAACATCAAAGGCAACTTTCCAGTCCCTATTGAGATTTCTAATCTGACGTATTTGGCTAAGGACTGGAATTATTGTGCTCTCAAGCACAGCGGCATTCTTAGATTTCCAAATAGTCCAGCAAACATTTGTGAATGTCCATCATTAATTATAGCTACGAGAAGAGTCTGTGCGATTGAAATGCAGCCACTCCTCCAAGTTCCAACCAAAGAAGATACCGTGCTCATTTCCATGGACGAACTGCATGCAACCATACTCTTTGGCCCAGCAGCAATTACGAAGCAATTAAGTGGATTACATCTCTGGATAGGCATCGATGCAGTGTATAGCGACAGAAAAAACTACGGTTTAGCCAGTCCTAGGATTACATCACTAAATTGTAAAATAAATCCATTTTGATATGTTCTGAAGTCCAATAATACTTGAAACGATTAATTATTTTAAAAATAACTTACAAATGGTTTGTATACATGTTAAGCTGATTTAATTAAGTTGATAAAACCTAAATCAAACAAAATTATGAAACCTAACTAGGTAAAGGGTTCAAAAATAACTAGAAAAACAAAAGAATAAAAAATTCCAGAAGAACAACTTCTACGTCGAATCTGAGCATAATTCCAATCTCAATTATTTATGTCTAGTTAACTTATTATCGAATCGGGCTTGTAGAATACGTTGATTAAATTTCAGTCTAACAAAACGATTAAATTAAAAATTATATCCATTTTTTTATTAAAAAATACTTTAAGACGTTCACTCTTTTTTTTTTTTTTTTTGATTTACGTGGGGTGTCCGGGCCAGCTTGCGCGCACCACGATTAATCCCCACGACCCACTGAATACCCTGCAAACCCAATAGGCATGTAAGGCACCGCGGGGGTGACAGGCGTGCACTCTAGGGCTCGAACCCAGGTGCAGTGGAAGAAGACAAGCTCCTTTCACTGCTAGGCCAAGCCCTGGAAGAAGACGTCCACTCTTTCTTACATAAAGAGAAGCTAGCTAAATTGGGAGAGTTTCTTACCTCATTAATGAGAAGACGATTCCAATAAGCTAACCAGATGAATAGCTTAAATTTATAAAAAAAATAGAGAAAACAGTTCCCAAACTCTAGCTCAAAAGCATGATTTGTAAGCCATTCAGTACTTCTATTAACTTCTCCAAAAACATGAGGAGTCATAACCATCCAATTACGAGCTAGGAGGAGACAAGTGCCGGACAGTTTTCTCAAATCAAGGCAATTTGAAATCTTTTTTCTCATAAATTATGGTTTCTTCTTTTCAAAAGTCGTTTGAACTCTGAAATTTGCAAGAGACAGCGCGCGCGCTATGTAATGGGACAAACATTGGCTACCACTGCCATGTGCGCAATGTACCCGTTTGGAATTTCTCAATAGTAGTAATAAGGAGTTACTAGAACGCCTAGCATTTTTATATTTTTGAACTACAACTCGATGATTTTTTTTTCTAGTATTTTGTTCAAATTGATTTTATCTATGCTGACATTTTCATGTTGTTGGATTTAAATTTTCTCAAATCAAGGCATTTGTTGCGGGGCAACGCATCTGGTGATGGCAGAGACTTTTTTTCGTGCCTCTTGTTATAGGGTATTGTGTATTGGAAAAATTATAATTAATTTTTAAAAACCATGGTTACTAAGAACTTATGATCTGTAAAAGTCTAAGTAAGGAACTAGTTATGCAAGGAAAAGACGCATCACTCCCACTACGCCCTACCTAATGTAAGTTACATTATTATTTGATTGTTTTTTAGGTCGAGTTTCTATTTATTGGTTTTATCAAAGCTTAGTGCAAATCTCTTTTCATGAAAGAGTCTCAACCTTATTGGGTTAAATTCTAACTATTCTAAGGTCTAAATTTTAGCATCAGATTTATTTACACTTTGTATCTTTAATACTTGAGGGTCTACTTTATCATGCAATTTTACACCCATAAATATTAAAGTCTATATCAGGATCCTAAAAAAAATATAAAAATATTTTTGATATTTTGATCAAACCCTAATAGATGATCATAAACTAGTTATGATATCCATTGTTTGGATTTTCAAAACATGAGAAATATACAATTTTTTTAATGAAAACATACTTGGTAAATTTTTAGGATTTGGTCATATGCATGAAAATAATTTTTAAAAATAAAAATTGATTTTTAAAAAAAAATTGAGATTTTTTCAAAAAAAATTTGAAATATTTTAGAGAAAACTAGGTATATTAATATCAGATTTGTATTTTATATTGTAAATATACAACATGATATTACGTAAAATTAATAGAAAAATATTTAAGAAAATCAAAATTTTTAAAGGATTTTTGGAATTTTTTAAAGGAAATATATAATATAATATTATATATATTAATTAAATATTATTAAACATGTGGGTGAGGTCGGTCCAAATAACTAGGCCAGGCACAAAAGTAGGAAACAGTGGGTCGATGTCAACCTAAAAGGATTGGGCCAATATCGATATAGCATATTTTAAGGCTGAGATGGACCCAAACTAAACACTTGGGCTTGGCCAACACTAGCCTAGCCTAATATGAATTTGAATTATTTGTAGAGCATGAATAGTATTCACATTCTGCATGCTACCAAAATGGTTGCAAAAAACAGAGCTTCATGGAGGAGTAGCTCACTCGAAGCAGGAGTCTCTGCCGTGATCAAGAGGCTTGGCTGGTTCTAGCAGCGTTTCTGTAAGGAATGGTAGCCAATGTCATTCTTGGGGAGAAAAGGAAGATTTTTGTAGAGGTGAGAGAGAAAGAAATGGTGGTTGTTTCAAGCGTGAGGGTGGTTGGCTTGTGGTTGGGCTAGCTACCTATGGTGGATATAGTGGCAGATAAGCTGGTGGTGGCTCTGGTTGGTGGCTGGTGTTGTTACTCATTTTTTTGCCTCACATGATGGAGATGTTGTATGCCTCCTTTGAACTGAGTGTAGGAGTTTAACTCATGTTTGTTGGAAAATTAACAAAAGCAGAAAAAGAAATATTTTTTATAGGAATTCATCTATTATTTACCGCTAATGTTTGGATAAAAAAATTTTAAAGGAAAAATATCAAAAATATTATTGGAAATAATTTGTTATTATTCACTGTTAATATTTGGATAAAGAAACTTAGAATCATAAATATCCAAAATAATTTTCTAGGAATAATAAATCCGCACACATCCTTGAAAAAAGCCTTGATTTATAATCGAGGACATTTTAATTTTTTTTACTCCACGGTTTACGAGTCATGAAAGTATAAAACACTAAGACAAAAAAATAGATTTTTAAAGCGCCCTAGATTTCTAAATTTTTTTCCCTCCTTGCAATTTATGAGTCGCAAGACTCTAGAAAAACTAAGGGGAAAATGAGCTTTTCAAGCACATGGAACTTCCTTAGATTTCTATCTTAATAAATTTAATTTGAATCAAACTTAGAAAAACTAATGGGATTAGAAAACACCAACACCATAGCAATTATAAGACAAACTAAACACCAAGCAGCTTACCTTAGGTAGGGCATATTAGGGGTGTTAATACCTTCCCTTTATGCAACCAGCCCCTTGCTTTAGAATCTCTAAAAGACTAGTTAGGGTTTCTAGTGACCAAAATACCAAGTAGCGACTCTTTTACAATAAAACCAAAAAAACCCCAAAATCAATAGAGGCTCGCCGTGCTCCGCTCGCAAGTGGTGCGACAGTTGGAATGGTAAAGAGAGAGAGGGAAAGAAAAAAAATATAGAAACGGGGGTAGAAGGGCTAGTTTTTGGCCTACTTTGGACTCAATTTTCTCCTCTATCAGGCCATGAACTCCGTTTCTATTTATATCTGATCGAAAAGGGTAATCTCATCTACACAAGAAAAAAAATCTTAGCCCTTGATTCGGTCGGGAAGCATCCTAACCTTTGCCTCAAAGTGTGCCTCATGAGTAGTTCAATCTACAGAAAAAAGTTGCCTGAGTTGGCCTCTTTAAATCGACGCTAGTGCCGTCTCGTCACCATTCAGGCTGATCTGTTCAGTTGATGTTGTAAAGCATCAGCACGGGATCATTTTTTTTCACATTTTGTTAGATTTAATGGAGCAATGAAGCATTAAATGCATATGAAAAGTACTCACTTGAGCAAAATTCTTGGGCAAAATCGGGGAAGATAATGAACAATGTCAAACGACATATCATCTTTTTTTCCTCAAAATGGCCTTGTTTTGGATTAAATTAGGGATTTTTAATGATTTTCAATTCATTCCTCCATCTTTCAATTGAACCCCTAATTAACCCAAAATTCTTGATTTAATACAATTAAGCCCTTGATGAACTTCAATTGGAACCCTGAAGGTATGCTCCTTTTACAATATGGTCCGTAGTATTGGATTTTATCAATTGAACTTTTATTTTTTCAATTTCATCCCCTGGTTTTTATCAATTAAGCCCCTTAATTTTGATGTCTTTTATAGATTGATCCTTAGATGTGAATTTCTTTAATTTAGCCCCTGATTTCAATCAATTAACATAGTAAAAATTAAATTTGATCTCTTAAAATTTCAATTTTCTTAATTAAGCCCAAATTAGGCTCCTAAACTTAATTTTTCACTAAGCCCTAAATAAAATTAATTTGACCTATTTTAAAGTATAATTAAGTCCTTGTACTTAATTAAATCCTTCAATTGGACCTAAATTAATTCTTAAACAAAATTAAAATTTAATTTGGGCTATAATTAAATCAAATTAGCCTATTAAAGATTAAATTATGTTCATGGACTTAATTTTTATGCAAATTTGTCAAATAATCATTTAATTTGACCATGAAGTTGTATTTTTTTTCATTTTTGGGCATAATAGGAAGCAATCAGGCCTTGAATTTCCTCCAAATTGCAACTTAATTCCCCAGTTTGCTTTCTCCACATTGCCAACCATTATTATTTTTTATTTTGAAAAAGAAATTGATTTTTGGGGAATAACCCAGAATTGGGTTATGATAGGATTATCAGGAATAATATGGGTGGAAAAGATAGGGAATTCTTGTGTTCTTTATCTATAAAAGAGGAAGAATGAGATCGATTATCTTTTATTTTGGTCACTAAGAATTCTAACTTGTTTTAAAGTCTAGATAAGAGGACTACTTATATTAAAAGAAGATGTTAGCATTCCTGGTATACCATACCTAAGGTAAGTGGTCAGTTGTATAAACTTTCAAAATATAATTTTAACTTTATGATCACAAACAAGATAAATTTGGAGAATAATCATGAAACATACTAAAATAAAAAAGAACAGAAGATTTGAATTTTGAATAAAAAATTAAGGAAACCATACTCTAAAAATAAAAATAATAAATTGATTAGTTGTTAAATCGGTTCAAAGGTCTAGACATTCATTTCTATAAATATGTTGATTATCAAAGTAAAATAAATATCATTTCAATTCAAGTAAATAAATTCAATATCCCTTAAAGCTAAGGGGAATCGAGGAGATTATAAGTAAATTGATTAGATAAAGCTTTTTAATCAATTTCTTACCATCAAGCGAATTTAATATTGAAAAGCAAATTTAATTCAGTTACCAATAGCCTTAAGAGTAAAGACTATAAAATTTATTCTAAACAACTATTTAAAAGCTTGAGCAATTTAACTTAGCTTATTCCTTCCTAATAAATTTAAGTGATAGTTACGACAATCAAGTTAACTTCTTTGCTTCTTATTTTAGTCCTTCGCAACAATTCCGAATTAAAAGAAACTACAAAGCACATAGATACCATCTCAAAACAATTCAATAAACATGGACACTAATCAATAGCATAATTCTAAAATAAGGATAAATAAGTACTTGAATTTGAAAGAATTACAATCATAATATTACTTCTCACAACTTAATAATGGAGATGAAGCTTATTTCCCTTAAATTAAAAGCCAAAGTTTAGTTCATAGTTATTGGAAAATTAACAAAAACTGAGAGAAAAGAATGTTGTAGAGAAGAAGAAGAGAGTTAATTTCTATCATCATTTACTTCCTTTATTCCCTCCCTCAACTATTATCTTTTGTTAAGATTCTTCTCTTGATTCTAAGCCTTTAATGTTACTTAATTCCTTCTTCTTTATATGGTCATTAAGATTGTTTAAATATCTTAGAATTTGTGTTGAAAACTAACTATGTTGATGTTATAAATCTATTGTAATTTAGACTCTACTATAACTTAGACTTTATTTTTTGACTTGGTTTCTTGCAATATCTAAACATTCTATTATATTTTTTCATTAATGGAATGTTAGATGCTTAATTTGAAACTTTCTTGGATCCTATGTGTTGCACGTCCCCTGTGTGGCGTCCTTTGGTGATTTTTCATTTGTTTTTACTTTGATTAGTTCTTTGAAGTCGCCACCTAGTATAATGGTTACTGGGAAACCTAACTGGTTTTTTAGATATTTTAAGGCAAGGGACTAGTTGCATAAAAGAAAGGTATTAGCACCCCTAATATGCCCTATCTAAGGTAAGCTACTTGGTGTTAGTGTTTTTAATAATCCCATCAGTTTTCCTAGGATAAGTTTAACTATGATGAACAAACTTGGACTTAAGATCTAAAATGAAAGAACCATTGGTCAATATGGATCACACCCTTAGATACGTCTACAAAGTACTAACGAGAACTAATGCAAATCTCATGAAATTTGTGTTTGATTCAGACTAAATTTATAACTTATGATTCATGAGATAGGTAGAAATTTAAGGAGATTACATGTGCTTTAAAAGCTCATTTTTCTCTTAGTATTTCAAGATGTGACTCATAAATCATGAGGAGGGACAAAAATTTAGAAATCTAAGGAAATTCAGAGCATTTTAAAAACCTCCTTTTGTCTTAGTGTTTCATATTAATGGCTCGTAAACTGTGGAGTCAAAAATTAAAATGTTCTCAATTCTAATTGAGGCTTCTTTCAAGGATGTTTGATGACTGATTATTTCTAAAAAAATATTTTAGATATTTACCACTTAAAGTTTATTTATTCAAACATTAACAGCAAATAATAACAAGTTATTTTCAATAATATTTTGGATATTTATCCCTTTATGATTTCTTTATCCAAACATTAACAGTAAATAATAATAAGTTATTTCCAATAATATTTTGAATGTCCATTCATCTGGGATTTTGTTTATCCAAACATTAACGGTGAATAATAGATGAAGTCTCCCAAGATAAGATTTTTGTATTTTTTTGGAATATTAATCAATACCCTTTAGAGTTTTACAAACATGTTATGAAATCCAAAAATGCAAGAAAATAATTTTTTATCGTGTTTAAGAAATCCATGCAAAAATATATTTTTTCAAAACTTCAAATATTTATTTAAAAAAACATTCAAAATATGTTAGAGTATTGGCCATATACAAGAAAATATTTTTTTAGACATTATATATATATAATATTTTATGAAAAAACCGAGTATTTTAATACCAGATTTTTATTTCCACAATATAAAAAAATAACAAACCAGAAACTAAATACATGAGAAAACTAACAATATTACTCACTTGATTTTTAGGGCTGGGTCCAACTTGGCCCATATGACTGGGCTGAACCCAGCAGGCCTAACCGGGTCAGTGGCCCAAACCAGTGACCCGGCTGGTTAATGTTGCAGATTGCATGCGTGAATTACTCACGCATGCACTGCACAGTGCGAAGGTAATTAATTTACCTCCTCACAGTGCCCAAATCCTTTACTTAAATGCAAAACAGAACAGTGAAAGAAAGACTTACCAGGCAAGGCAGCGGCTGGAGGCGAAGTGGAGGAAGACGACTGGTTGCTGCTCACGGAGGATGCCCCTGCTCGCTGTTCACGGTGGAGCCAGGTTTGTCGGCCGTTGTCGCTGCTAGTTTCAAGCACGGTTGCAGACGAAACGGGAAATGGTGGCCCGCTGGCTGGTCGATATTTCTCCTCTGTTTCTTGTGTTGCTGGAAGGGAAGGATGGCTTCTGCTGATTCTGCTACTGCGGCTGAGGGGAGGATGGCTTCTGCTGATTCCATCGCTGCAGCTGAGGAAGGATATGGCTGCGGAGAAGGCTACAACTGGGCGAGTGGCTCAGCTCGTTTCTGGTTGTTGTTGGTGCTGGCCATGGTTCAGCAGAGGTCGTGCTGCTAGCTGCTGGGATTTTTCGAGGGACGCCGGTCTGCGGTTCTGGTGTTGCTTCTCTGTTACTGTTGGTGGAAGGGCTAAGGGAGAGAAAGAGAGGATTGGCTGTGGCTTCTGGTTTTGAATGTTATCAGGCGGGGCTGAGCCGATGGAGAAAAAAAAAATGAGTGGAGGGCCATTTCTGGGGGCTGTGTGGGCTGTGTTGACAGAGAGGGAAGGCCTGTAAATGGTGTTTATGGTGGTTGCAGGCTGGGGGAGTGAGGTCTAGCGAAGGGGCTGCAACCGATAGAGAGAGATGAGAAGGTGGTGGCCGAATGCTCTAAGTCGGCAGAGACAGGGGAAGAGAGGCTTATGTCCGGGTGTCTGTGGAGAAGAGCAGGTGAGTGAGGAAGAAGAAGGTGAAGGGCGAAAAGCTGGGGAGGGGCGTCAGTTTTGGTTTTCCCCAGTGCCGTGGGGGTGGCTGCCTGGCTCGATAAATATGGTTTTTCTTTTTTAGGGTTTTCTGTGTGCCCTTCCTTTTAAAATTCTCCTCACCTTCAGGTCAGCAGAGGCATTATATATATAATCTATGCATAGTTTTTTTTTTTGGAAAGATTTAATACATTAATTTAGAATACAAATCCTAGCTGATTTACAGCTAAATAATTAAAATAAGAAAACTATAATATTCTCATTGATTATGTGCTAATTCTAGTGATTTCTTTTTAACATCAACACATCATCTCATCCATCCATGTTAGAGATAAAATCACATTTATTAGATGATGGTGAGGCTCTTCTTTTTATGGTATTTTGAATTTATCAAAAGCTATTGTTTCCTATGAATGATAGCTATACAAAAACATGATTTTTCTTATGCGGTATGGTAGAAATCCTATTATTTATGATAATCCAGCCCCCTCTCCAGCTTCCAATATTCTTCTTTAAATAAATCCCTCATTTTAGCACTTTTCAATTTAGTCCTTGGTCCAAAAAAATCCCTTGAATTAGGCCCGCAAACTTGGGCAAAAATCTTTCTCGCGGCCGGAATCCCTCCTTCATATTAGATATTCAAATGGGAATATTTTAAGCTTCTGATATTGAAATTAAGTGATTCAAAAGCTCCAATTCATCAACATGTCTCGAACTACAACTTTGATGAGGATTCAAAGTGAGAAAAAATCATTTTGAATAATAAAATTGCAACCAAACTTGGCTAGAAACCTTCTCGCAACAGGATTCTACGTTTCCACGTTAGATTTCAAACAGGAATATCTTGAGTTTTTGATTTATGAATTAAGCAATTCATATGCGTGTCCTAGACTACAAATTTGATGAGGATTCACAGTGAGATAAAATCATTTTAAATAACAAAATCTGGCAGGGATTTGGTGGTCAGAAAGCTTTCTTGATCTGACAATGTTGAACATCCAAATCTGACTGAGAGTTTGCCCTAAGAATAGTGACCCCCAAGACCCAATAAAGGTATAGGTCAATTCTTCATCATGTCATGAGTGATAGAATATAGCTTAGATGGTCAAATATAGTACAAAACCAAGTTAAAATCAAAACCTAATTTGGAACAAAAAATTCCAATAGCAGCAGAATCAGTTTTTTTTTTAAATTCAAATTCTGAGGGTTTTATCCAACCTTAAAAACAAGATAAAGAAGAAATAAATTTATCATTATGAAGACTCCTAGTCATTCTAAGAAACCTGATGATTTTGGTAGCAAAAAGGAAGGATAAAAAGAGTAGAAAACAACTCAGATAGGATTGCAAAAAAATATTTCTTTTTCCTCTGCTTTTTTCAATTCTCCAGCAAACATGAGTTATACTACTACACTCAGTTCAAAAAAGGTATACACCATCTCCATCATGTGGAGTCCAAAATTGAGTAATAACACTATGTCTCACCATTTGTATGTCACACTCTTGTCTATAGTTCAATACTCAGAACCGTTAATTTTCTCATTAGATCAAGAGACCAATCTCATCTTTCATCTTACATCTAGATTTTTGCCTTCAAAATGATATTATTTAACCTAAAATCCTTCATAAAAGTTGTAGTCCTAGATGTTTATATCATTTTGAGCTTTGAATCACATGACTTCAATACCTGAGTTTCAAGATATGTATGTTTGAATCTATAGTGTGAAGGTAGGGAATCCTACTATAGTAGGATTTCAGTTCGATTTTGTATGTCTGATTAGAGATCCGGGAAAAACTAAGGTTTCTACGCATAATACCTTTTTGGAAAGCTTGATATGTGTACTTTAACTTTTATTCAACCCACATTCACATTCTGAAATTATAACTTAATGAAAAACTTATCTCAAGAAGTAAGGTCTGAAATATAAAATGCAAAATTGTTATCTTTTAGCAATTAATTCACAAAGTCTATTAGTCATGCTTAACTCATAAAAATAGCTTCCAATAAGCTTAAAATATATTAAAAGGCATAGTGTAAAATGAATAAAAACATGTGTATATTTTGCACTTTTCATAAGTTCCATTACTCATTTGTCTTATTTAAAGTAAAATAATGTTGTGTTTTCTAACTGTTGGTCTATCTAGAGTATAAGAAAAGTACTTATCAATAAGAAGGTTCTTATTTTTACAAGGAGAAAACCGAACCATTCTAATGCAAAAATATTTTTAAAAAATTATTTTATTTAATATGAGGAATATGTCTGACGTATAAGTTTATAATCTCATATATTTAAAAAAATTGTGTTTTTAAAATACATACTAAGTTTTAATGGATAATTATAAGCTAGTTCTAATACTCTTTAAGTGATTCTTGTATTTCTTTCTCAAAGTATTGTTGTTATCCATTTTTTAAGCCATACATGCTACTGGAGATATCCCTTTTAAATCAAAGGTAGAAGTTTAGTTCACAGTTGTTGGGAAATTGAAAAAAGCTAAGAAGAAAGAACTTTTTTTTTCAAACCCTATTTCAGCCATCTCCTACTCTATCCTTCCCCGTTACTACCGAAATTGTCAAGATTCTTAGGCTAATTAGGATTCTTTACAATTCATTTCTCTTTTACATGCGCTATAAGGTTGAAATAAATCCCTTTAAAGTGGCACTAGAAAACCTAGTTTTATTGCTGACGTAATTTTTTTTGTTTCAACTTAGACCCTGATTCTGACTTGGGTTTGTGCAATATCTGACCATCTCAACTATATTCTATCACTTATGAAATATTGAAGAATGGATCTACACCTTGATTGGGTCCTAGGGCTCATTGTTCTTATGGCAGGCTCTCAGTTAAGGATGCTTGGCATTGTCAGTTTCCTAAATTTAGATCATGAGACCCTTTTTTGCCAACCAGATCGCAGCTTGATTTTGTCCTATAAAATGATTATATTTCACCTTAAATCCCTATCAAAGTTGTAATCCTACATGCATAGATGAATTTTAGTTTTTGAATCACTCGATTTCAATATCAGAAGCTTAAGCTCTGCACATTTAAATATTTGACATGAAAATAGAGAATTCTGTCGCGAGCAGGATTCTGACCCAAGTTTTGCACCGAAAAAAATTATGCTACCATCATGATTTTTCTGGTTCATTCTTAGGGTACTCCTAGTCATATCGGGATGCTTAACATTTGTCAGTTTTTGAATCAGATCAGGAGATCCTTTTTACCAACCAGATCACGGCCGGATTTTGTCCTATAAAATGATTATATCTCACCTTAAATCCCTATCAAAGCTGTAATCCTACACGCAAAGATGAATTTTGATTTTTGAATCGCTTGATTTCGTTATCAGAAGCTCAAGATATTCCTATTTGAATATCTAACATGACAACAGAAATTTTGCCGCGGGTAGGATATAGCCCAAGTTCACGAGACTGATTCGAAGGATTTTTTTCTGAACCAAGGACTGAATCAAAAAGTGTTAAAATGAGGGATTTAATTGAAGAAGGATATGGAAAGCTGGAGAGGGGGGTTGGATCATCATAAATGGAAGGATTTTTACCACACCGAATAAGGAAAATAAGACTTTACAGCTGCACCCTCCATCTGATTTCTTTCCCTTTTTCTCTGCTGTTTTCCTTTCTCATCACGTCTAATTGTTGGAGCTGAAGACCACGTTTTTGTTGCCTCATTTCAAAGGGAGGGGCTGGCCCTATGGAAGGAAAGAAAAGAGCCACACCATCCTCCAAAACTGGAAAGAAATCAGACGTAAAGCACCACCACAAAATCAGAATATTGCAGTTTCCTTTTGCGTTTTTCTTACTGCAAATCAGTAGGGATTTGCGTCCTAGGATTAATGCATTGAATCCTTCCTAAATAGATATATGTTAGACTATATAGAAGCCCCTCTAATGACCTAGAAAAAAAAAAGGAGGAGAATAGAGGAAAAAGAGTAGCAAAGGAGAGCAGAAAAATAAGAGAAGAAAAGGAGAGAAAAGAAAGAAAAACGAATACAGCAAAAGAAAGAAAAAACGAGGGGCAGGGAGTTAGTAAAAACACAGGTAACCGGGGAACGGAGGGTTTTCGTTCTTTGATCTATAGAGCCTTTGGTTCAATTACATCTTTTCGTCACTGTGAAAGAAACAAAAGAGAGGAGAAAGGAGAGGCAGGCGACGGGGAAACCAGTTGCTAAGGAGGCATAACTTCTTCCCCCGTCACGGTTCAATTACATCTTTTCGTCACGGTTCAATTACATCTTTTCGTCCGTTTCAGCATCTCTATTTTCCCCCGTCATCTACCAGTAGCTAAGGAGGCATAACTTCTTCAATTCCGTTCCCAGGGAAGGAGATAAGCAAGAAGAGAGCAACGCTGGAAGCTGCCGGGGCATGGCCCCTTATTGGCCATCTCCATCTTCTAAGAGGCTCACAACCGCCCCATATAACGTTGGGAAACTTGGCTGACAAGCATGGTCCAATATTCACCGTCAAGCTTGGAGTCCATCGAGCTTTGGTAGTGAGTAACTGGGAGATGGCCAAGGAGTCTCTAAGGACCAATGACAAAGCTTTCGCTACTCGACCTAAAACTCTTGCAATGGATATCTTGGGCTACAATTACAGCATTCTTAGTTTTAGCCCCTACGGAACTTATTGGCGTCTGATACGCAAGATAGTCACTCTTGAGGTTCTCTCTAATCATCGACTGGAGATGTTCAAACACGTTCAAGAGGATGAGGCAAGGGATGGTGTAGGAGCGTTGTACCAGCAATGGATCCGGAACAAAAGAATGTTTGTAGCATCCGACGTACTCCCATTTTTAAGATGTTTGGATTTGGGAGGAGCTGAGAAGGCAATTAAAAGGACAGCAAAGAATCTAGACCATGCGGTTGAAAAATGGTTAGAAGAGCACAAGCAGAGGAAAGCTTCTGGGACAGCTAAGGGAGAAGAAGATTTCATTGATTTGATGCTGTCCGTTTTGGATGATGCTAAAGAGCTTTCTAATCGCAGTTCTGATACCATCAACAAGGCTACATGTCTGATGCAGGCTGAAGAACTATTACAGTGAAACATATCTCAACTGAATCAGGTAGCTCCAGTCTCCCATTTATCATTTTGCTCAATGTTGATTTGCATTTGCGGTAGGGATTGATGACTTTCAGAATTAAATTTGCTATGAACTTCCAAAAAAAAACAAAAAAATTAATGTTTTAATTTGCATATGATCAAGTATTTTAGGGAAAAATAAAATCATGTTGTATTTCCTATGAAAATACAAGAACATGTTTCTATATATTTTTTTGGATTTAATAACTAATTTATTAAAGCCTTAAGAATTTGACTAATGTGTGGTTTGTTGACTTTAATTGTGATTAAATGTGATGTATGTCTTTTTGATGGAAAATATACATATATATTAAAAAATGTTTTCTTGTGTGTTGCATACAGCCAATACCCTAACATGTTTTTGAACGTTTTTTTAGATATATAAAATATAGAAAGTTTTGAAAATGTGTTTTCACATGGATTTCTTAAACACAAAAATTATTTTCTTGCATTTTTGGATTTTATAACATGTTTGTAAAACTCCAAAGGGTATTGGCCAATATTCCAAAAAATATAAAAATCTTATTTTGGGGGGAATTCATCTAATATTCACCGCTAATGTTTGGATAAAGAAATCCTTAAAGGACGAATATCCAAAATATTATTGGGAATAATTTGTTATTATTCACTGCTAATATTTGGATAAAGAAACTCGAAGTGATAAATATCCAAAATAATTTTCTAGGAATAATAAATCAGCACACATCCTTGAAAGAAACCTTGATTATAATTGAGGATATTTTAATTTTTTTACTCCATGGTTTATGAGCCGTGAGATTATAAAACACTAAGGCAAAAATAGGCATTTAAAGCACCCTAGATTTCTAAAATTCTGTTCCTCCTCCTTGCGATTTACGAGCCACAAACTCTTAAAATACCATGGAAAAATGAGCTTGTAAAGCACTTTGAATCTCATTGGATTTCTTTCTTAATAAATTTAGTTAGAATCAAACCAAGAAAAACTGATGAGATTACAAAACACCAACACTATAGCAATTATAAGAAAAACCAAACACCAAGCAGCTTACTTTAGATAGGGTGTGCTAGGGGTGCTAACACCTTCCTTTTATGCAACCAGTCTCTTGCTTTAGAATCTCTGAAAGACCAATTAGGTTTCCTAGTGACCATAATACTAGGTGGCTACTTTCTTTTACACAAATAATAAAACTAAGAGACCCTGAAATGAATCGATGGTCGTCGCGACGCCACGCTCCACTCACGAGGGTGCGACAAGTATGATGAAAATGCATTTTTTTTATTTGTTTTTTAAATTTTTTTAGTCTTTGTTTAGCAAAAACATCTATTTTTCCTTGTAATAAAACTATCAAAATAGGTTTAAGGGGTTTTGGCAAATATAACGTTAAACCAAAAAGAACTTTTAACAAAAAAAAAAAAACAAAGCATGGCAAACCAATTAGGGTCTTAAACCCTTGACCTAATTTTGACTCGATCGAGTTGACTAGAAATTTTTTATTCAACCATAAATTGAACTCAAGATCTAGGTTTAACTTGAAAACAACCCAAAAACAAAATCAAAGCAAAAAAAAAAAAATAAAGAACACCAAAACTCAAACCCAATAATGTGAAACCCAAAACAGACCAAATATGGTCACAAAAAGGCACATTAATATTGAAATCGTACAAGGATCAATATGAGTTTCATTTCAAAACCAAAACATAAGGATTAAATTCAATCAAATAATTTTAATTTATACAAATAAACCCTAGATTATCTATTACTCAATCATAATAAAGGTGTCTATGCTAAAAAATGAATCAAAATTAATCATGGAGCTAGGATAATATTTTTTTCAAGAACATTGCCCAAAAAACCCAACAACATGCCTAGAAACAGTAACCACTATTAAGCCTTAGAAATTGGTGCTCGTCTTTAAAACATGTTTTCTTCACTCCAATAGGTCACACTACTATTTAAAAACTTGTTATATATATAAAAGCTAACAAATAACATCAAAATTAACTATAAGATACCAAAGAAAAAAAACTACCAACTTAAAATAAACTTTATGCTCATATAATATAGATTCAAAATTATTTTTCTAAACTCATTTTGTCTATGAACAAACTTAGCACAACCAAGAAAAACATCCTTACTTAAACATGCATTGCTTAAATTAAACAACTAAATCAATATTACACGTGCGTGTGTGCCTACACACACACACATATATAAACAACTTAAACAATAGCATTATTATATCAGAAAAAAATTAAAAACAAATATTTTAAAAAGATGAATACAACATCATTTGTTTAGCATTTCAAAACTTTTTTTATACTTGTAAATGTAAATATAAAATAAAATAAAAAAACCTTAAGTAGATCACAAGGACCTACCTTTTAGATCAAAACATATATATTAAACAACTACTCTCTCTTTTACTTTTTTTTTTTAAGCTTTGCCTCTCACCAGCTTAGGAAATCGTATATATTAGGCCCTTAAACCTTTACACTCAGGTTTCTTGTGAATATTTTTCTATTTTCTTTTATCTTCCCTCTTTCTTCTCTCCCTTTTAGCTCTCTTGTTAAAAGGGTATTTATAGGTTCTTCCTGACTAAGTAGCCTACTTTCAAGGCCTCACTAAAGCAATTATGATGTCATCATCACTTAAAACCACTTGATGTTAGTAAACAGGATTCACACTTTTTATTGGGATCTAACCTTGTACAATTTGAAAGTTTGTAACTCAATATTCATTCATTTGAAGTTGTTAACTTGATCAACAAAAACTGTAAAAATTAAAGTTAGTTTATTAAACGATGTATCACTCACATTATATTCATTAAGTTTGAATGACAAGTCATTTAGGGTTTTTAATTTAAGATTGGAAAATTTTGATTGAGTCCCTTATTTTCTAATTTCTTTTAATTGCATCCATAATTGCCTTTATGCTTTTAATTTTACACAATTTTGCCCTTGCCAAACTCAATTGCTAGCCTTTAAGTTGAACATCTTTCTCATTTTAGTCCTTGCTTCTGAATTTATACATTTTGACTCTCAATTGACCAACAAACTTTTAATTTCTTCATTTTGATTCCTGATTTGGTCAATTTCAATCCCTATATCCATGTGTTTTTTTAGTTTGGTCCTTGATTTTGAATTTCTTCAATCAAGTCCCTAATTGCCCATTAAACTTCAATATTTATGAAATTAAGCCATAATTTGATCAAATTAACTCTTAAAAAATACAATTTAACCCTCAGACTTTAATTTCTTCATATTAGAGTCTAAATTGACTTTAAAAATTAATTTTTCTTATAATTAAACCCTTAATAAAATTAATTAAACATTAAAAAATTCCAATTGAGTCCTTAAACATTGAATTTTGAATTTCCATTCCTGAATTGAATTTTCTTTACCAATAGTACCTTCATTAATCGAAAATATATTGTCATATTTTCTAATCTTATATATTTTGATCCTCCCCAACCAGTTTTCGGCAATTTCATAGGTGTTCTAGCATGTTCGTCTTACTGATATATATTTTTTATTTTCTCTCAATATTTTTTTAATTTTTTTATATATTCTCCTTTCTCTCTTTTTTGATTTCTTTGTTTATGTAGTGCTCCAAAAATAGATAAAAAAAAACTCATTTCTTCTTTTATATTATTGTTACCTTTAAATGGCATAACTTCTTTTTTTTTCATAACATAACGCCAGATATTTCATAGGAGATGTCGCACCCTCGTGAGTGGAGCGCAGCGTCGAGGAAATCCTTAATTAGTTTCGGGGTCTTTGTTTTATTATGAATAAAGGAGTCGGTTTTTTGGAGTCGTCACCTGGTATTTTGGTCACTAGGAACCCTAACTGGTCTTTCAGAGATTCTAAGGCAAGGGATTGGTTGCATAAAGAAAATGTATTAGCACCCCTAGTACGTCCTTCCTAAGGCAAGCTACATGGTACTTGGTTTGCTTCATAATTGTCATGGTGTTAGTGTTTTCTACTCCCATTAGTTTTCCTGGATTTGATTTAAACTAAATTTATTGAGATAAAAATCCAAGGAGATTTCATGTGCTTCGAAAGCTCATTTTTCCCTTACTATTTCAAGAGTTTGCTACTCGTAAATCACAAAGAGGAGGGACAAAAATTTAGAAATCTATTTTTTTGCCTTAGTGTTTTATACTCTTAAAACTTGTAAACCGTGGAGTAAAAAATTGAAACGCCCTTGATTATAATCAAGGCTTATTTCAAGGATGTGTGTGGATTTATTATCCCTAGAAAATTATTTTGAATATTTATCACTTTGGGTTTCTTTATCCAAATACTAACAATGAATAATAACAAATTATTCTCAATAATATTTTGGATATTCATCCTTTAAAGATTTCTTTATCCAAACATTAGCGGTGAATAATAGATAAATTCCCCCCTAAAATAAGATTTTTATATTTTTTGGAATATTGGTCAATACCATTTGAAGTTTTACAAACATGTTGTAAATCCAGAAATGCAAGAAAACAATTTTTGTTATGTTTAAAAAATCTATGCGAAAATATATTTTTCAAATGGCCGCATGTAACACACAAGCAAACATTTTGTTTATATTTTTGTCAAAACGCAAACATCACAATTAGATGTAAACATCAAAATGGAAAGTAGCAAGCTATCATACATATTATAAGAATTACAAGAAGCTTGAAACAATTTGTAACAAAAACCCTTTAAAGCCAAATCAACTTAAAATTTTGTAAAGAAAGGAATAAAGCTGTATGCATGAGAGAGCCACAGTTTCAAAACTAAAATTTTGAAACAAAACAGAAACTGGGAAAGCATGCTTTATTCATGTATATAAGAAAAAATAAAATCATGGCCGGCTAATCTCTCAAGAAGCAGGGGGAAAAAATGAACAGAAAAGGGAGCTGATGATGAAGAAACAACACGGTTCCTTATGAACCAGCGGAAGAACGAAAAGAAGAAAAAAGAAACAGGTTTTTAAAACGTCAGGAACAACAAAAAGCAAGCGTTCATTGTAGTCTAAAATTGAAAACAAATGTGCAAAGGCAATACAAAATAGGTTTTTAAAATGTTAACACAACAGATTTAAAGGCAGAAAGGGAGGAGAAAGTTCAGACTTATACCTGCAGGTCTCAATGTTTTTTTTCTGCAGAAGATGAAATAGAAAAGCAAGTGAACGTTGTTGTCAAGGTTTAGCAGCAAATCTCCCTCTCTGACTTGTCTTTTTTTCCTCTTTCCTCACAATAACACCCGAATGCAAAAAGAAACTCCCTCTATTTACTGTGTTTTTTTACTCTGCCTGTCTTCTTCTTTTTTTTTCTCTCTTTGCTGTGTTTTTTTCTGCCCCTTACTCTCCGGTTTTCTCTTCTTTTATGCTGTCTTCTCTCCTTTTATGTTAGGTCATAAAAAAATTAATACGTCTTTATTTAGGAAGGATTCAATGCATTAATCCTAGGACGCAAATCCCTACTGATTTGCAGTAAAAAAATGCAAAAAGGAAACTGCAATATTCTGATTTTATGTTGGTGCTTTACGTCTGATTTCTTTCCAGTTTTAGAGGAGGGTGTGACTCTTTTCTTTTCTTCCATAGGGCAGTTGCTCCCTTTGAAATGAGGCAAGAAAAAACGCGGTTGCAGCTCCAAAAATCAGACATAATGATAAAGGAACAATAGCAGGAATTTGCAGTGAAAAAAAAAAGGAAAGAAATTAGATGGAGGGTGCAGGAAAGAAATCAGATGGGGGAGGGGTTGTTCTCAAAATATCAATCATAAAAATAAGAGCAAAACATGATCAGCTCCCCCTATTTTCCTTTTCTGATGAGAGCAAAACATGATCAGCTCCCTCTATTTTCCTTTATGATGAGAGCAAAACGTGATCAGGTCTCTTATTTTCCTTTTATGATCAAATCTCTATTCTTCAATTTCTTCATCCGGTAAAATTTCTTTCTAATTTTATCTTCAATCAACTTCCTTATTTTAGCACCTTTTTCATTTGGTCCTTGGTCCAAAAAAAGATTCAAATTGGCCTGCAATTACTCTTCAAACTTTAAGCGTCTTGCAATTTTATCCTTGCAAACTTGTGCAAAAATCCTTCTTATAGCAGAAATCCCTGCTTTCACACTAGATATTCAAATGGGCATATCTTGAGCTTCTGACATCGAAATCAAGTGATTCTGACATCGAAATCAAGTGATTCAAGAGACCAAAATTATTTACACGTCTACAACTACAACTTTGATGAAGGAGTCGAAGTGAGATAAAATCTTTTTATAGAATAGAAACTGACAGTAATCTAGTTAGTCAAAAGGGATTTTCAGGTCTAACTCAAAAACTGACAAATGTCAAAAATCCTAATATGACTGAGAGTATAAACTAAGAACAAAAAAAAACTAAGCCAAAAATAGAATTTTTTTAGTGCAGACTCGGGTCAATATCCTTTTCACAGCAGAATTCTCTACCTTCACATTAGATATTCAAACAAGAATATATTGAGTTTCTAATATTGAAATCAAGCAATTTAAAAGCCCAAAATCATTTACGCATTTAGGACTACAACTTTGACGAAGGAGTTGAAGTGAGATAAAATCATTTTAGATAACAAAATCTAGCAGTAATTTAGTTGGTCAAAAAGGTTCTTGATCTGACAATGCTAAGCATCCAAATCTGATTGAGAATCTGGCCTAAAAACAATGATCTTTAGGACCTAATAAAGGTGTAAGTTAATTTTTCAACATGTCATGAGTGATAAAATATACCTAGAATGGTTAGATATCGTACGAATCCAAGTCAGAATCAGAGCCTAAGTTGGAACAAAACAAACTGCGACAACAGCAAAATCATTTTTTAATGCAAATTCTGAGGGATTTTATTTGACCTTAAAGACCAAATTAAAAATAAATAAATGAATTTAGCATTATAAAGACTCCTAATCAACCTAAAAAAAACTTGATGATTTTGGTAGTAAAGGGGAAGGATTAAAAAAATAGCAAAAAACAGCTCAAACAGGGTTTGAAAAAAAATATTTCTATTTCTTCTATTTTTGTCAATTTTCTAACAAACATGAGTTACACACCTATACTTAGTTCAAAACAGGTATATACCATCAGTACATGGAGTCTAAAATTGAGTAACAACAGGAGATACTAATAAAATCTTCTCGTCTATTATATATATATATATATATATATATACACACACACACACACACCAAATATTTGTATGGGCATTATTGGCTGCCTCACCGGACTTATTTCCAAGTGGATGTCAACTTGGACTTTGGCAACGATGGATTTATTCCCGTAAGTGTATGCCTGGATGGATGATAGTGTGCTTGTGTGTGAGAAATGCAGTAAACATTTTTTGTGAAAGGTATGCCAGTTCGAACACTAATTACCTGTTCATACTCGTATTCTCGGTCAAAGCCATAATGAGTTAAAGATCATTATGAAACAGGGAACGTACCAATGTTTTGTCAACTTAATTATTATTTTTTTTCAATACCAGTTTTCGAGGACCCATGAGCTATTAGAGTTGATCAAACTCAGATTGTCAATTCATTTTTAGCTCAATTTTTTTTATGCAATTTGGTTAGCTTAAAATAAAAAAACACAATTTTTATTACGAACTAGTTTCACACGAGACTCTATTTATTTGTAACACACTCAAAATACAAACTCTCACTCACCACACCTATATTTAATAGCCCGTGAGTATCAATTTCTCTTACTCTCACTTGTGTTTATTGCATGCTACACCGAACTGCAATGTATTTATCAAACCTGACGAGATAGTTCGACTTCCAATCGAGAACCTAGTCCAGGATAAGTTTGCTTTTGAATCATATAAGAAAATGACATGGTTAAAAGTAGATGACGCGCTACACTTAGATGAAAGCTTTTACTAAACGCAAAGGAAGTACATCGGATCCCCAAAATGGGTGAATAATGGAGGTGATGCAGCTATTGGAATTAATTTTTAAGTTTTTATTTAATGTGTATTTTAGTTCTTCTAGGTATTTTCTAGATATATACATGTAACTATTAAAAATGTATTTATTTTATAAGTCTCTTGAATTATTTTAGATTAGTATAAATATATGTTTGGAGTATTATAATATAAATCCAAGTCTATTGAGACTTCCTTTCCTTATTTATACGAATGAGATTTGTTTGTTTGTCATATTTCTCATGTTCCTATTTTTGCTTTTCTCCTTTAAATATTTATAACATGTTATCAAATCTAGTTCGATCTAGTAATCTTTCAGAGGGACTAGTAAATCTTAAAATAGAGTGGATGGACAAATAACATAAAAAAAATAGAGGTACAAGATGATAGTTCCAACAAGAGAATTGAAACATTGCATCAAAAAAAGATTAAAAAAAAAAACCTAAGAAAAAGGCTTAGTGCAAGTTAACAACTTTTCACACAAGAGATCAAATATGATACAAGAGCGACCACACATGAAGAAGAGAAGAGAGAACTCTTCCTACAAGAGATGAGAAATGGCCAAAGAGTCATGACAAGAGGAGAAAAATGGTTAGGAGTAGCCAGGTTCAACAAAGACAATAATTGAAGAAAAACAAATTAAAAAATGGCAATAAAATGCTATTAGCTAGTCATAACAAATAAGTTGTTGAGACAAGATGTAAGAGAGATCTTTCCAAGATGAAAATGGAAGTTAATTCTAGAAAATTAATTATAGATGCAATGTGACAAACCAAAATGAAAGAAGATATTTCTGAATGACATTTATTTTTCACCATGCTTCCTATGCTCCCATTTTTACATTTCTCTTTCAAATATTTCTAACATCAGCATGGTAAAAGAGGTACAAGGTGATCTCCTCAAGCCATGTATATTCCGGTGGTCACATTTTGTTTAAAGAGTTTGTGTTTGTTCTTTGTGACTTCGTAAAGTTCGAGATGACATATCGATATCCGATTGCTCCGCTCGCAAAAGTATTCCAAGAAACGTGTTCCAACTCGCCTTTCCAAGGAAATTAATGTTTGCTGATATTCACAACATGCATGATTAATTATCATAGAAAAAAAAATGCATGATAAAGGATTTTATGTGTATTTGTATGCTTGGACTTTTTACTCAAGTTTTAAGCTTAATGATTTTTCTGTAGGAAGTAGAAAACATACATCACGACTCCTGCAGCTAAATTTAGTCGCAATCATTCGGGTGAAACACCTGGCCAACTATTTTCTAAGACTCACAAGCAGTTGGTGATTGAAGGGGAGAAATGGATGAAGAGCACGGCAACTTCTTATGCTGTGGTGGATGCCTTTATTGTTACAATTATGTTTGCTGCAGCATTTACTGTTCTGGGTGGTAATATTCAAGACACTGGAATTAATCCTGTATTCTTACACAAGAAGGCTTACATGACTTTTATAATATCGGATGAAATTTCTCTCTTTTCTTCTTCTACTTCAGTGTTGATGTTCTTGGGAATCCTCACAGCTCGTTATGCAGAGCAAGATTTTCTGATATCCTTGCCTAGGAAGTTGATAATAGGCCTTTCCACACTTTTCATTTCTATTGCCGCTATGATGGTTGCCTTCTGTGCAGCTCTTCTAGTAATGTTAGATGGAATGATGGAGGTTACCGTTCCATTTGTTTTGCGTGCTTGTCTTCCAGTCACTCACTCTCTTCATGTTTTCACAATTTCCTCTAGTGGTTGAGATCTTCATGTCAACATATGGACCAGGCAACTTCAAAAGGGAAATGAAGCGCTTGTACTAAATTTAATTCTACTTGCTAGCTTTTGTTCACTTTGTTGAAGACTCTATAGCTGAAATAATGTGTCGATTGGCAAGGATTGCTGCTGCTGCTGCTTGATCTACCGTTTTAGTTCTTGCTGTTTGCTTTATTGTTCTAGCTGAAGATTTCCAACACCGTGTAAGTTCTCCAGGAGGCGTTGGCTACAATTTCCAGCTGCAAATCCGGCCTTTTCCACATGATGAAGTCACCTTGACGTTGCACTTGACTGCACCAGACCAGGGGATGAGTCTGAATTCTGAATTCCCTTATATTGATATGGGAGAAAATCACATTGATCAGAATCTCACAGTAAAGAAATCCGAATCACTAAAGTTTAATTATTGTTAGAAAGTAAAATAAAATTATTCTTGGAACCTTAATGCAGACAGAAGCGACAACAATAACACAAACATAATAAAAAGGGTTGTGAATGTAAATCTTAAAATCACAGTTTTATTCTTTGAAAAAATAAGTTTAATGGTGTCTGCTTTCTTAGAGATTTATAAGAAATTTAAATAGGTCAGAAACCCACCTCTAGTAGAAAAAAAATTAAAAGTCAAAAAGCATAAAGAAAATTAACATAAAATCCGAATTAAAACAATAAATCTCGAAAAAAACTTGAAGAAATAATAAAGTTGGCACAAACAACAATATCTAGGTCTAATTTTGAGATATTCAATAGTCTGATGATCAACAAAGTGAATCCTCATTTAAAAATTACTTTTGGAGTCAATTGAAAAAATTATAGTAAAATCCAACAGTTAAATCTGATGTTATTGTTATTTTTAGTCATTACTCTCGTCTGTCAAAATCAAACCTTCTCTTAAATATAAATTATTCTATTGATCCATAAAAGAATATATATTAGATTATTCATATAGTTTGCTTGTTGCAAATCCCATCTAGTTGTAATAGATTCTCACTCGAATACTTAAAATCCTTAGTTTTCACAGTACCGACTAGATTAAACCTTATATAATAAATTAAAACTTTTAATTGAGAAGATTCTTTAATATATATAGAGTTTTAATTAGTAACCAGTCAAGAGTTTCAATCTGAGTAGGTGGATGCGATCCTGGCTACATCATCCTGCCAAAGTGCCTCAAGTGATCATGGCCCCTGCCAAAGTGCCTCAAGTGATCATGGCCGTTCATTGATCTATGAAATTTGTTGGCACCGGAGAAATGGAGAACCAATTCTAGAAGCTTGGAGACTCTTCAGAGAGCAATCTGATGTTAAAGTCGACCTTTCAGGTTGTCCAATGACAGCAGCATTAGAGAAAAAGGACTCGGGAAAAGTGACTCTAGCAAGGACATAGTATCAGAACTTCTGGCCAATTTTTGCTCAACCATTGCTGCAGACATTCCTTCCGTACTTCTCGATGGGGTTGCTATATCTTTGCTGCTCTAAACTGGATCCTTCTCTCAAAGAAAAGCAATGCAATGCAGTGGTTGCTTCCTTTGGCTTGGGTTTCTTCAGTAATTCTAGCTGCAGTAGCTTGTGTCGAAGCCAAATAGATTCTTGCCGGGAAAAAGAAAGAAGGCCAAACAGAACGGATTTGGGGGAAAAGAAATTAATGGTATCGTGTAGAATTTGTGAGGTTGGCCATAAAAAATTGACAATTCAGTGGCCAGTTCAGATAGAAGTGGGAAATACTGCCCCACTTAGGAAGATGGGATTTTCTATTCAGTTTCGATGAATTCAAGAGTAGTTATCATAGCATATATGAGAGGAAAAATAAGAACATATAATCCAATTTAGGGTTCACTACCAGCAACTGTTGTAGGAATGATTCAAAAAGGGTTTGATTTATTGAATTACAAGTTAAACCTGTATATTACTTGTCAATCCGGATTAATTATTTTAGATAATATAATATTGCTTTTTTTATAAAAAAGAAATACCTAGAGTTGAGGAGATGAAATTTAAATTAGGTTTGACTATATCAACTAGTTTAATATTTATTTTATTTTATATTAAAGTCAAATCTAAATTAAATTTTAAATGGTGAATTTTCCAAATTAATTTACTAAGTTGAACAAAGTTTAATTGCCATAATACTAAGCTAACGAGTGTCCTTGTAGTTTGAGAATCAAATATATGACATTCCAAAGAAGCCGTGTGAGAATCTGATTCACATATGCCCCACTCTTGCCTATGGGGATACGAATCATGTAGAAGCAAATTGGGATTTTGTGTTTGAAATTGACCTTCCAAGCATTGCTAGGGTTCTTTCTTATTTCAAAGAGAGACCAATTAAAAAGGAAATCTTTTTTTTTTAGGAAGAAAAAATCCAACTATATCCATAACTCCATGAAACTTCATGTCAAATTTTTTTAAAAAAAGGATACTAATGAAGGGTTTTTTTTTTTTCAATTTTATCTAGACATACATCAATAAGATATTGAATTATCAAGTTAAATTTAGCAACTATGATTTTTTAAAAGAATTATTTTATATATTTCTTTATTATATATCTCACCCTAAGAAAACCTCTCCTTATATTCCAAGAAAAAATATAAAAAAGCAATAACTAGCAAATAAGGCATTTATTAATATTTTTCCTAGTCACCAAATTATAAATCATTTTTCTTGTGAAATTCCAGCAATCAATCATTGATGGAAAGTTGCATGTTGAATTCCAAGTGATAAGAAAATCAAATGACCACGTCATAGATCTTCTTTATGATGAATTTCAACAATTCCACTTAATTTTACTTTTCTTTAAAAAAAAAAACACAGACAATTATAAATACCGTGTTTTTTTTTCCTTAATATAGATATGGATGCAGGTGATTACAACCCAGAAAATGAGAAAAAATGGGTGTTTTTATTCAACTTGGCCTCCTTGCGAGGCTGCCACTCAAAAACGTCATCAGCAACATCACCATCTCTCTCTCTCTCTCTAAATCTCGATGGAGACCCAACCGAAATCTATCTCTCTGTAAAATATTTTATAGTAAATTATCGTGTTTGTGCATTGAATTTAGCAAAAACTGCTTTACTTTATTATTTTTCGGGCGAAAAAAACCCTTATTCGGTTCATTTCTTTGCGCCTTTTCTTCCTCTGGGTTCATCTCTATCTCCCTCCCATATAGGACTCTGTGTCTTTTTTTCTAACCCAACAAAAATAGAGAAAGGGGTTTCAGAACTTGAGACCAAATTGCTTGTTTGGTTGATTTGAGGTTCAAAGTCTTGTTTTTTTATCAAGTTTGATGGGTGAATTGGAAGAGATTGGAGCTGATATTTGGTAAGTTTTAAAAAAAAAAGTTTTGATATTTTTGTTATGTGGTTCAAAAAGTTTGATTTTTTGGGGGGATTTTTATGTGTTGTATTAATTGATGTTTCATTGGAAGATGTTTGTTTTTTTNTTTTTTTTTTTTTTTTGAATTAGTTTTGTGGGGCCTCTTTGTTTTGATTGTACATGCATGCGATTTTAGTTGGTTTGAGGTGTTTTAATGGTTTTAAAATAGACTAGTGTTATTGTAAAGGGAATGTTGTTATTTCGGTAGAATTATTATGTTTTTAAATTTTATGAGTTCTTATCTTTTGTTTGGTACCTGAGAAACGAAATTGTGTATGGAAAAGAATTCAGCCGTTGAGTGTTAGATTTCAAATCTGAAGCTTACCTTTCCCTGATCGTAATATAACTAGTTTTCTTAGATTAGGTGATCTTTTCCTTATCTTTGTTTTGAAACAGTAACATGCTGCTTTGTGATTTTCAAAAGTGTGGTTGGTGTGTTTCTTAAGGATTCTCTTGATAGAAGATTGAGCACTGTTTAATGTTCGATGACTGATGTGTCTGACAGCTCGGACCTTGAAGCTGATGATATAAGGTGTGACACTATTGCGGAGAAAGATGTCACTGATGAAGAAATTGAAGCAGAGGATTTGGAGAGGCGAATGTGGAAGGATCGTATCAAACTCAAAAGGCTTAAAGAAAAACAGAAGCTTGCAGCACAACAAGCTGCAGAGAAGCAAAAGCCCAAGCAGACGTCAGATCAGGCCCGGAGGAAGAAAATGTCGAGAGCCCAAGATGGGATTCTTAAGTATATGTTGAAGCTGATGGAAGTTTGCAAAGCACGTGGATTTGTGTATGGGATTATTCCTGAGAAGGGTAAGCCAGTAAGTGGTGCATCTGATAATATAAGAGCTTGGTGGAAAGAAAAGGTGAGATTCGATAAGAACGGGCCGGCAGCCATAGCAAAGTATGAAGCAGAGTGTTTGGCAATGGGTGAGGCAGAGAACAGTAAAAATGGGAACTCTCAAAGTGCTCTTCAAGATCTTCAAGATGCAACTTTAGGTTCTCTTTTGTCTTCTTTGATGCAACACTGTGATCCCCCTCAAAGGAAGTACCCATTGGAGAAGGGAGTTCCACCACCTTGGTGGCCAACGGGAAATGAAGATTGGTGGGTAAAATTAGGACTATCCCAAGGCCAGAGCCCTCCTTATAAGAAACCACATGATTTGAAGAAGATGTGGAAAGTCGGGGTATTAACAGCTGTAATAAAGCACATGTCACCTGATATTCCAAAAATTAGAAGGCATGTGCGTCAATCAAAATGCTTACAGGATAAGATGACCGCAAAGGAGAGTGCAGTTTGGTTAGGGGTGTTGAGTCAAGAGGAATCTCTCATTCGGCAACCTAGCAGTGACAATGGAACATCTGGTGTAACTGAAACTCCTCAAGGTAGACATGGCCAAAAGAAGAAACGTGCCATTAGTAGTGATAGTGATTATGATGTTGATGGTGCTGATGATGGTGTGGGTTCAGTTTCATCTAAAGATAGTAGGAGAAATCAATCAATGGATGTGGAGCCATTAAACAGTCGAGATGATGCTACCAATCCTGTCCAAGATAAGGAGCTAGGGAAAAAACAACCAAGGAGAAAAAGGCCCTGTGTGAGGTCAAGTCATGCTGATCAACATCCTCAACCACAGCTTAATGATGATCATGTGGGTGTTGAGAGGACAAGTACTTTGCCTGCTATAAACCACACTGATTTCCAGCCAGTTGAATATCAGATGCATGACACTAGGCATGAAAATTTTACCTCTTCAACTTTAAGGCCTCTGGAGAATGGTTTTGTGGGTGAATCCAACCTACCCCAATCTGACTTTAACTACTATGCTGGTGTTCCTTCTGCCAGTGTCAATTCTACGGAGAAAATTTATGCAGACAAAGGGCCTGCCTTTTATCCATTGGGCCAAAATTCAGTGCTGCCCCATGAGACTACTTATAGTAATTTCTATAATCCATCACTTGATTATGGGACAAATCATGATAGGCGGCCTTCTCAGATGACAATGAGCATCGAGCAAGAGGATGACAGATTCCATATACCAGCACCACAAGGAAATGGAAATGACTTGACTGGAGGAGAACCACATCATCTTATCAAAGATACATTTCCCACTGAGCAAGATGGAGCTGTTAATAGGCAATTTGAATTTGACTTGCCAGATTTTGCAATTAACAGCCCATTCCTTGAAATGAGTTCGTTTTCATTGGATGACTTATTTGTTGATCCTGAGGATGAATTGATCCAATGCTTTGGTGCATAGTTTCAGAAAGCTGACACAGCTGATACTTTCAGATTGTAAGTGACATCTCTTTCTAATCTACCGGCCAAATTTATTTGTCTTGCATATAACTAAGTATTCTCGATCTTATAATGATCCAGGGACAAGTGAAAAGCTCAAAACTGCAGCGCAACCATTTCTGACCTGGTTAAAGGACTTCCTCTATCAGTTAGAGGTGCTGCCTTTACAGTAGTTATTGTTTGTGCATTTCAAGGCAGTAAGTTACGCACCTAATTATTTTCACAACTCAATGATTTAACAAGAAAAATGAGGGGAGGCAGTTTTTCTTTTCTTTTTTCCTTTTTTCTTTTTTTAAATGGTCAGGCACAGTCTTTCTCAATGAGGATAATTATATAGGAATTCATGTAAATGATTCTTTGTGTTGGATGGGGCAATTAACAAAATTCTTATCACCTTTCAGCAGGATACTTCTTGTCCATATCTTGGAATTGCACCTTCCCTTTTCCATATCTGCTAATGGCGCCTTCTCTTTTCCATGCCTGTATATTCTTTGATTTATATCTCGTTATCGTATTTACTCCCTTGGATGAATTATTCTATTGCAACATATCTATTTATCCTATTGATAAGCTGAAGCTTTGTTTGCGTCAGCTGTGCTGTGTTAGATAGAGGCTCTGATCTATTGATAATAACAATGATTACTTGGAATGGAAAAGCTAATGAATACAAATATTTGGAACTCTTGAAAAAAAAAAGGCAATAATGATGATTAGATTAATGATTGTGTAGAAGAAAGCCTTGATTGATTTTAAGGTAATTTTAAACATATTTAGAGGTGGTACCTGGTCGTCTGGTTTCCTCCAGTTTTGACCTGGATGATCATTGGACACATCATATTGTCCTTCAGTGAGACCCTATTTGCTTATGTGTCCCTCTGCCGCTGCAATGGACACCAAAATCTGGTTCGTACTCTCAAGAGTATTTAGTTCAGGCACACTTGTTAAGCTGAACATATGTAGCTGCGCATGAGTCTAGGGTTGTAATTGCATGGATGAACCTTTTCAATAAGCTGTGAACTAATGCATTTTTTTAACCGAGATTGATGCTGAGATGTTTAATTCCATTTGCAATCCAACGAACAATTCAAGTGACTAACCACAGGAGTGGTACTTGTATATTTATGAGGTTTAAGGTTGATTTTTATTTTTATTTTTATTTTTATTTTTATTTTCTCAATTTGTGGAGTGTGGAAGTCACACATCTCTTGATTTAGAGTTTAGTTTTTATCGAAATTAGCTGAATTCATCTTGCAAGGATTTTCATTGGAGGCATTAACAGTTCGTAAGTGTCAAATGCTCTAAACAACGCGTAAGGCATCCAATGTGACACTTGTATCCGGAGTAATACCCAAAATAGTTTCAAAATGAAAGCCGAAGTCAAGCTTCGAATTGTCAGTTCACTGGATCCATCCGCAGAACAGATTTAATAATTAAAAAGGATGTTGTGGAACAGATAGTAATTAAAAGGAGGTCTAGGAGTGTGGTAAAAAATATTTTTTAAAGTAAAAAATATTTTTATATTTTTAAAAATTTATTTTTGATATTAATATATCAAAATAATTTAAGAACATTAAAAAAAAATTGAGGTTGAAACTCACTTACAAACACACTGAAGGCAAACACCTCCCGCCCCTCGTCGTTAACTACTTCCTACCGTTAATGGGTAAATTTCATAACTTGGTAAGGTTACAGAAGTCCATAAATCAAGAAACATGGATTCAGAAATATCAAGAACCTCTCAGAAGAGGGTTGTTATACCCGTGCTAGGGACAGCCTTGGCAAAAATGCCCTCTTGTATATTTCACCTGTCTCTGTCTCTCCCAACGGCCCTTTGTTTCTGTTGGCGAGTTCAAGACAATCAAATGGTTACAAAAGCACAAAAGAGACACATTTATAAACACCCATTTACTAGTTTGGCTGATTTGAGGTTCAAAGCTTAGTTTTTTGATCAAGTCCGATGGGTAAATTGGAAGAGATAAGAGCTGATATTTGGTAAGTTATTTTTCAAAGTTTTGATCTTTTTCTGGTGTTCTGCAGAAAGTTTACAGTTTTTGGATGTTCTTACGTTGTATTACTTGCTACCTGTTTATTTCTTGAATTAGACTTGAGGGTCTATTTTGTTAGGAGAATTTTAGCTGGTTTTTGAATGATTTTGAGAAGTGGGTAGATTTTGGAATGCAAGATAGAATTTTGGTTTTCATTTGGTGGAAATTCTATTGATTGTTTACGAAATTTGAGATTATGAGAAGAGAGTGGAGGGATTGTTTCTTTATGGCAGAATTTTTCTGTGTTTTTGTGATTTTATTTGTTTGATTGCTTGGAAAACATTAGTAAAGAAAATTGGAGTATTCGGTTTTTGGGTTTTTTAGATTAAAATATCCAATTTGATCTATCTGTGAGCCTCATATAACCATTTAGCTCGGTTTAGATTAGTAATTTTTTTCTTGTTTTGAGAGCAAAACATGCTACTTTGTGATGATCAAATGTTAATGTTAGTTGTCAAGTTTCGTGTGAAGTCTGATGGTAGCCACGTGGTTGAGCTCTTTTAGTATAATCAGCTGGACATTGGAGCACCTTCTGATGCTCCATGATTCTTTGACTGACAGCTTAGACATTGAAGTTGATGACATAAGGTGCGAGAATATTGCTGAGAAAGATGTTGGTGATGAAGAAATTGGAGCAGAAGATTTGGATAGAAGGATGTGGAAGGATCATGTCAAACTCAAAAGGATTAAGGAAAGACAGAAGCTTCAGTGCAACTAGCAGAGAAGCAAAAGCTGAAGCAGACTCATGATCTCGCTAGGAGGAAGAAAATGTCGAGAGCCCAGGATGGAATTCTCAAGTGTATGTTGAAGTTGATGGAATCATTCCAGAGAAGGGTAAGCCAGCAAGTGGTGCATCTGATAACATAAGAGCTTGGTGGCAAGAAAAGGTGAAATTCGGTAAGAATGGGCCAGCAGCCATAGCAAAGTATGAAGCAGAGTGTTCTGCTATGGGCGAGTTAAATGAGAGTAGAAATAGGAACTCCCAAAGTGTTTTTGAAGACCTGCAAGATGCAACTTTAGGATCTCTTGTCTTGTTTGATTCATCACTGCAATCCCCCTCAAAGGAAGCATCCATCAGAGAAAATGAATCCACCACCTTGGTGGCCAACTGGAAATGAAGATTGGTGGCTAAAACTAGGACTACCCCAAGCTCAGAGTCCTCCATATAAAGTGTAATAAAGCATATAAAGCGGAACCTCATGATTTGAAGAAGATGTAGAAAGTCGGAGTGTTGACTGCTGTAATAAAGCTTATGTCAACTGATTTCGCAAAAAACAGGAGGCATGTCCATCAGTCAAAGTGCTTACAGGATAAGATGACAGCGAAGGAGTGTGCGATTTGGCTGGGATTGTTGAGTCTAGAGGAATCCCTCATTGGGAAACCTAGCATTGATACTGGCACATCTGTCATAATTGAAAGCCCACAAGGTGGCCATGGTCAAATAAAGAGTCCTGCTATTAGTTGTGATCGTGATTATGATGTTGATGATGGTGTGGGTTCTGTTTAATCAAAAAGGTAATAGGAGAAATCAACTGATGGATATTGAGCCAGTGAACAGTCAAAATCATGTCCAAGATACCGAACTAGGGGAAAGGCAACTTGGGAGAAAAAAGCCCCTGGTGAGGTCAAGTGATGCTGATGAACAGCTTGTACTGCCTCTGAATGATAATTCTGGAGCTGTGCAGAGAAACTCGTTGTCTGATACAAATCACACTGATTTACAGCCAACAGAGTATCATCAGATGCATGAAACCAAGCAGGACAGCTTTAAAACTATAGCTTAAAGGCCTCTGAAGAAAGATCTTTCTGGTGAATCCAACCTATCCCCATCTGACTTTAGCTACATCTCTGCCATTCCCTTTGCCAAAGTCAATCCTTCACACAGAATTTATGCTGATGCAGGGCCTGTCTCTTGTCCTTCCCAACAAAATCTAGAGTTGCATCACAAAACTATCCATAGTACTTTCGATGATCCATCTCTTGATTGTGGGACTAATCATGATGACCAGCATTCTCAGGTGAGAACGGACATTCATCGAGAGAATGACAGATTCCTTATACCAGCACCACATAGGAATGAAAATGAGATGACTGGAAGACGATCGCATCATCTTGCCAAAGATACACTTCCCACCGAGCAAGGCAAGTCCGTCGATAAGTACTTTGAGTCTGCTGACTTGGAAGATTTTGCTGCAACTAGCAGCCCATTTCCTGATTGTATTTGTTCGACTTCGACATTTCCGGTGATGATTCCATCCCTTGCCTTGTTTCCTAGTTCTGCAACGTGATGCTTCAGATCATAGATTGTATGTGACATTTCTCCCTCATCGGCTGGCCAAATTACTGTTGCAAAAGTTTCAACGCTCTGAGTCTCCTCTTTCCCTTACCATGATTTAGGGGCTTAAAAAATGCAGCATTCGATCCTATCCTTGGTGAAGAACATAACATAGGATTAGCAAAAATTTGTACCTTATTTTAATAGTAACTAACTTTGATTTCATTTTCAAAACCCTTATTGATAATCTCTTATATTGAATGTTAAAGTATTTGATTCTTATATTTAGAGACCAGCAAGGGAGTTGGTTCATAAGTGATACCGACACTTACCAATAAGCTAACTAGTCATGAATTGCTTCTTAAACTCATGCCAGTTTAAGAGGCCGACTAAGAAAACTTCCGATCCAGAACTAGAAATTGATCTGAAACTTCATCTTCCATTTCAAGTGAAACCAAAAAAGGATACTAAACTCATGCCACTTAAATAGGCTGAATGTAAAAAATATTTTTAGTAATTTAATTAATGTAATCAGAAAAATTATTTTATAGACAAAAAAAAAACAAAAAAAAAGTCACTCGGATTGATTCAATGACCCACAAGGTTCGGTGACTATGGCATGAGCTGCCCTCTCCAAACGACACAGACATCATCTCACCACGTGGCATCAAGCTCTCTCGCCGCCAGTTTACGTACCAGGTAGGATGTTTGTCTTGATATGTGCCAACTGTAGAAACATACGAAACTGTCCTGAATCATCCTTGTAACTGGGTCCCTTAATCTTATAGACAATCCTACCCCTAGACCTTTACTACTTTAACCGCTGGTCATTATTAAATTTCATAGCCTTTTAAGGGTTACAGAAGTCCATCAATATCATTATATTTACACCCTGTAAAATAGGATACTGGTTTTGAATTTTGATCTTTAACACAAAGACCATGTAAAAGAAAGCTTTGCTGCATCCTTTGCTTTGATCTATCTTCAAAACCCTTTTCCTTTCTTTGTCTTGATTGCCAGCTTTAGTTAAGAAGATTAAAAAAAAAAGAATCTTTCTTTCTTCTCCAAAGATTTAGAGCCGGCAAAATGGCATTTGGAGATGGTCTCTCAAGGTTTTCATCGATCTCCATTGCTTTGATCATCTTGACCTTTGTTTTGATGCCATTAGTCCATTCCTCTCGTTCCTGTAAGTTCAAAATCATTCCTTTCTTTCTGTCTCTTGTTCAAGTTCGATTCCTTTGTGTTTGCTTAGCTAGTTTAAATATACAGTTTACTAATATGGCATGTAATCTCATCATGTTTGTAATGCATGAAACAACGTACAGTAGCAGCAGGAAATAGAGCCAGAGCTTCAGCACAGGTAATGCAAAAAGATACCACCTTTTCACCAATCCAATCCTCAAAGGAGAAAACTTTACTTTTATGTCTTTCTTGGGTTTTCAAGGGTTTTCTCTCTCTGGTCCCCTTTTCTTAAACTTCTTCTTCTTTGGCTCTTAAATACAGGGTATTCATCAAAGTTATAAGACCACAAGAATGGGGAAGGGGGCATCAAGTTTAGTCACAGATGAGGAGTCAGAGAGACAAGTACCAACCGGACCAGACCCTCTTCACCACAACAACAACCCAACTACAAGACCATGATGATACTAACAGCCTCTCTTAAACCCCTTTTTTAATGGATCTTCCTGTCACAAAAATGGAGGGCTTCTCACCACTCGTGTCTCTTCTTCCACTTTTGATGTGATCACCAGAAAGAGCAAGGAAATGGATGTTTAAACATTAATTAATTTTAGTTAACACATGAACGATTAGTTTTCTAATTAATGATCTTTGAGCTAATGTTGATTATGATGTATTCTGCTTTTATCCAAAAAATTAGAGAAGACAAGAAATTGAGGCGTAAATAGCTCCAAAAATTATTTTGCATTTGTTAGCGGTCTTCGTACGATTCAGATGTTGTTCCCTGCTAGCCTTCGACAGTGGACATGGTAGGGTTATCAATATTGTCTCATGGGCTTTTGATGGTCTCCAACGTGTACGTGAAAATTCAAAGTTCAGTGGTGAGTAAATCAATACAACATTATTTTAAAAAAAGTGATGATAATTTTTAAAATTATATTAAGTTTTGACATAATCCATTAAATAGTAACTGATTTTTTTAACACTACTTAGATCAAGCATGATCGAGTCGGAGTTTTTGACTTCTGATTTGTCTTAGAATATTGTATTGAATACACTGATATAAATATAGATAGGAACATGAATATTGATACCAATATCAGACCATCCTAATAATATAGGAGCTAATTACGGGATTTACGTGACCTTGTAAGAGAATGTGTATTCGATTGTATAGTCCATAGTTTTGGGGATGTTTTTCATTAATTAAAAAGATGAAATAAAACTTGTTCTCGTGTGTATTATTTGGAGATCACCTTTGTTTGAAGTTGAGTTTTTCTTCTCTTTTTCATGCCTTGGAGCTACTTGAGAATAACTTTGGAGTGCAAGGGTAAAAGGAACACACAAATAAGAATAAAGCCTCGTGTGCACTCTATTGTTGTGAATTAATTGTGTGTTGGGTGTTTTCTTGGTGTGTTTTAAAAGTTTATTTTACTTGAAAATTAATATTTTTAGTGTTATTCAATAGTTTTGATTTATTGATCCTAAAAAAATTATAATTTAAATTAATACATTTTCAAATAAAAAATATTTTTAAAAAATACCATATAATATAATAAATACCAAGCAAAAGCTTAGATAATTTTGTATTATATAATTGCGACACTACTTTCCTTTCATTTTGTTTATGCATTTATCTACATGCCAAAACGGGCTCAAAGTACTCGATCCATGAAAAAGAAAACATATGTCTATAATGAATTCAGCCCCACCTTGTCAATTTCATGGGAGAGGGAATACCATGTAGGTCCTTGCATGTTGTAATGCAAAGGATGTGTTATTGTCTGTAGTAGGTCCATGCCCATTGGCATGAGACTAAGAGACAAGATTCATAAACTTAGAGAACAAGGCCACGCAGCTCATTCAAGCCCACTTAGTCTTCATGAAGATATTTAGGAATTTTTGGGAACCTAGAACAGTCATTTTCTTCCTGATAAAATGCCATGAACAAGACAATATTTAGGAAATGAGCGCACTTAATTGAGTTATAAATAATATTTGTAATACTGAATTGCATTTATTATATGTAACCTGAGAGTTGCAAATTTTAATTTGCCATGTATAAGTGTGACAGATATTATTTGTGATTTAATTGAAAAATACATCTTTAAATATATTTTTTCGTCACTAAGCCCGTACAAAAAATTCACAATTCACATAATGCTGATAATTAGTTTTTTAAACACACTCTTAAATAAATTTTATAAGTAAGGTTTATGTATAACTAGGCTATACCTGACTTTATCCTCAATTTTCTGTTATATTTTATTAAATAAATTTTAGTATGATGAGTTTATATGAAAATGCATTATCAAAAATTTAATTAGAACCGAGTTTTAAATTAAAAAAATACAATGATTTAACAAAATTCACATGTTATGGATAGATTTTTAATGATATGGTTAATCATATTGAATCTAATTAAAATTAACGACACCGATTTAAAAATAAAAATTAATTTAGATTGATATAATAATTTAGTTTACTCTTAATATTTTCAAGATTTATTTCAAATGAAGTTTAATAATTATATTTAATGAAATTATAGTAAAAAAAACTTGTATCCCCACGTGATATTTCACTATCTTTGCTTTTCACTTGACCACTGACAGACAGTATATTTGAATGTAGAGAGGCAATATTATATTGTCGCTCCACGTCCACCACCGATTCTATGGTTGATGTTTGGACGATGAAAGGTTGATTCCGACCATGGGTCCACTCCCCTCCCTTTAAGCTTAACACGTCAAATCCCAATCTTGCTTGCCTTGACTACTGCAAAACTAAATCTTACCACGTTCAGTTGGGTCTTGTTTCATCCCACCATAAAAATGATAATACCTATGGTTAATTAAAATTAATAATTAATAATTTGATTCGAAAATTTAGAAATTTAAAGACAGACCATTTTCAGTTGATTTCAATAAATTATTAAATTTATTAGAATAATATATTAAAAGAAAATTTCTTTCTATAAAAAAATATTAATTTGATTCAAATGAATAATTTAAATTTTAATCTAATAAGTTAGGTGCAATTATTAAAATCACAATACTAATATACTTGATTGTTAAAGATAATTGATTAAATAAATTAATGTGAAAAATCAGAAATTTTAATTCTACTCAAAGCAAGATTTTTAGTTAATTTGAACAATATATCGAATTAATTGGATCTTTTTATCAATTCACACATGCGTGTGTTTAGTTGTTGTTTTTTATAAAATTAATTTATCAAATTTAACTTAATAATTAGAAAATTAATTTAGTAACTCAGTAGGGTCTTAATTAAAAAAAATCATAAAAATCATATATAATGTAAAATGTAGAATATAATTTACCAGATAACTTAACATGAAAAATTTAAAAACTAATCTAAACTAGATTTTTAATTAATTTAAATAAAATATTTACTCAATCATATTAATATAACTGACTGGATGAGTAGCATAAAAAAATAAAAATTAATTTAAATAAAATATTAATTTAATCATATTAATATAAAAAATTATTATTTTTAATATAAAATACAATTACTCTAATCTTACGTTATTTAGATATTTTTTTATAATTTTGTCCAAAAGATATCAAGACAAAATATCATATCAAATATCTCCGACGCTTTTTACTTTTTTATATCCAACCTCCAATCATTATAAAATATCTCAGTCGTAGGTACAGCTCACCCTTTTTAAGCCTCTCTTATCCTCCAAGCCAAACACACGCCTAAGTCCTCCTAACGATAACTCCATAACTGCTCACCGGAAACCACCATGTCCACCGCTGCTACCGCCGCCGCCGGAAACTATCTCTCAACTCCTACGCTCGACGCCGAATCCTCAAACCTCCTCCAAACAATCTCATCCCACGGCGGCTATGCCTACGTCAGAATGTCAACTCTCGCCGCCTCCGGCGACTTCAGAGCGGCGGAGGCAGCGAGAGAGATGGCGTGGGAGCAACTCCACTCCGGTCCCTGGCACTCCGTGCTTCCAGCCTGGCGTGATGCCTACTCCATGGCTTGCTTACACGTGGCAAATTTTCATTATCGAAATGATGAGTTCAAAGAGTCGCTTAGGGTTTTGGATTTGGGATTGATCATGGGAGGTGTGCTGTTGAAGAAGGATTTGGAATCGGCTATTGAAATTGTGACAGCGAAATCGAGAGAAAAGGAAAGTGAGGGTTTTGCGAAAGGACCAAAGTGTAAATTTGTTGAAGAAGGGGATGGGTTTGATAAAGAGGAGGTGAGGTTTGTCTCTAATTCTTTTTATTTATAGAAATGTAGTGTTAATTTGCTTTTTCAGGGTTTGTTTTTTAGGAAATTTGAGATCATCATCATCATCATCATGTAGCTTATTGTGGATTTTATAATTATTTTGGAGTTTTTTTTTAATTTAAGCTAATTTAGTTTAAGGGAATTGGGATTGGATAGTTTGCTAGAGTAATTAATTCAATGACGAGCTAATTTATGATTGTTCTTGATTTACAGTAGTACAACTTTTGCTTTATTTTATAATGCATGAGCATGGCATGTTGCATTTATGAATTATTATTCAGGTTGGCTTGAATACTTTGGTTTTCTGATGGGGGATCTTTAGTTAAATAGTAAATTGTGAGTTAGTTATTGGTGTTTTTTTTTTTTTTTATTTACGTGGGGTGTCCGGGCCAGCTTACGCGCACCACGACTAATCCCTACAGCTCACTGAATACCCTGCAAACCCAGTAGGCATGTAAGGCACCGCGAGGGTGACAGGCGTGCACGCCAGGGCTCGAACCCAGGTGCAGTGAAAGGAGACAAGCCCCTTCCACCGCTAGGCCAAGCCCTAGAATGCTTATTGGTGTTTTTGATATGAGCAAATAGCAGTAAAAGGATCGGTCCATTTTTTTTTTTGGTGTTTTTTATTGTGTTTCGTAGCAGTATTCTTTCTGAGTTGGATGATAATTGGCATATGGTATGGTGCTAATAAGAGAGACTGGGAGCTTATGTTCAATGTCCTGTCTTTGGATTTGTAGGTGCTTCGTGCTTTACCAGAGAAGTCCTTGTCTAGTAAGATTGTGGTGAAGAAATCTGGTCTATCTTTAGAGGGATTTTTGCGTGAACATTTTCTATCTGGGTCTCCAGTTATAATTAGTGATTGTATGGCTCATTGGCCTGCCAGGACAAGGTGGAATGATATGGATTACTTGACAAGGGTTGCTGGTGACCGCACAGTTCCAGTTGAGGTGATCATTCTTGTTTTTGTGAAATTTGATGACTTGTGCTTTTCTAATATTTCATTCATTGAAGTTCAGTAGATGTCTAATATCCATAAGATAGCTCTTTTCTACTGTAATTTTTTTTTCCAAATAAGTTGTTTTTCCTGCCCATGGTAATGTGTTATTTATTTGTTATTGCGATTGATTATTTCTCAAGTAGCAACCTCTGAATAAACTGTTAGTGTTGCATGTGATATTTGAAGCTTGGTGGTAAAAATAACAGGGTACGTAAGAATAAAACTCAACTCTGATCAACTAAGCCCTATTTCCAAACCTAAGTTTTGAACTGTGAAATTAAAGATTATAGTTTCATTAACCTTTTGAAGTGACAACTTGGATATAGCCTTCATTGGGAAAAAGAGTAATCTCTTGGTTTTTTAAGTTTTCCCATCCTAAGAGCTAGGTTTCTTAATTAAGGTCCTTGAAGCCAATAATGGAACCTATTAACATACAATAGGTTGAAAGAACATTTTGATCATCTGTAATCATCTCAAAATTCAAGTCATGATGAGCTAAAACAAGTGTTCATATGTATTGCTGTGGAATGGGATGTATGGTTGTTATTCTACAACAAAAGGTAATCAAAATGTCAAGTCCTTTGCAGGTGGGGAAAAACTATCTATGCCAAGAGTGGAAGCAAGAGCTTATAACATTTTCTGAGTTTCTTGAGAAGATTCAGTCAAATGACTCTGCAGTCCCTACATATCTTGCACAGCATCAATTATTTGATCAGGTGGGTTGTGCTCACATAAATGAGCATCTAACCATGGGCTTCAACACATTGAAATATGCTAGCAGCTAATGTTTTACATTTATTCGGCAGATTAATGAGTTACGGAAAGACATTTGTATTCCTGATTACTGCTGTGCTGGTGGTGGGGAGCTTAGGTCTCTTAATGCTTGGTTTGGTCCAGCTGGGACAGTGACCCCACTGCACCATGATCCGCACCATAATATACTTGCTCAGGTATTAAATTATGTTTCTGTGTGGAATGCCTACAATGAGATGCTGCATTTTTTCCATGTATCTTTTCTCACTGACCAGTAGCTTGATTGTGTACCTAGTCTTTTGTTCTTTTGCACTTGGAATTTCAATTTTTTTTCCTACTAGCTGTTAGGCATTGTTGCGGTGGTTATGTTTCTTCTTTTTGAGGGTTTGTGTGCATGTGAATGGCATGTTCTTGTTGAAAGCAATCTCTTCTAGGTTAAACGAGAACTAATTTGAAATACAACAATTATGATTTCAACGGTACCATTTCCACTTGATTACGTTTCTTCCACTTGCACAGTTTCTGTGCTTGTATACCCACAGGTATACACGTTGTCTGTTTAATTTACAAGTCAACATAAATAAGTGAGCTTGTTGTTTGCTATGAAAATGTGATTTTATTTTCAGGTTGTTGGCAAAAAGTATGTAAGGCTCTACACCTCTTCGTTGTCAGAGGAACTTTATCCATACAATGAGACTATGCTTTGCAATTCAAGCCAGGTAACTGCTTTCTAGCATTTTTCTCCTAATGAACCATTTCAATAAATTTGCATTAGTTTGGTCATGGTATTAAATCATATTGCTGCCTACTGATCAATCTCTTCTAGACATGCATCTAATTTCTTTTGATAACCCTTCACTCTGTCTCTCTGAACAAGTTTGGGTGTCTCCATTATAGACAATGTTCTTCACAATTGACTCTCCCTTTTGAAGGTCGACCTAGACAACATAGATGATGGACAATTTCCAAAGGTGCATGACCTAGAATTCTTGGACTGCATATTAGAGGAAGGTGAAATGCTTTACATCCCGCCAAAATGGTGGCACTATGTCCGTTCTCTAACAATCAGTTTTTCAGTTAGCTTTTGGTGGAGCAACTCTGAAAGTCCAGATGCATCGTGACTGCGTACTGCCTTCATGCTTGAGATTTGTTCTTTTTGATCGATAGAACTTGGGTTAGTGCTAAAGTCTTAATAAATTACCACATTCTTATACGAACATGCATACACTAGTACTACATGCGAAAATGGAGACATCGATGCCTTGTAATTCAGGATGTACTCACTGTAAGAGTAGGAGCATTAACATTATCTAGTGTGTCCGAGTTAGCAAAAAAGAGAAGCGAGTCCCCTTGCTTCTACACAGTCGGATATTCATCAATTACTATGCCATTTGATGGCACTATGTTGTGTCTCTCTTATGATATGCTGGAGTTTATTGGCAAGTCTTTGCACCCTTTGGAATTTGGGTGCCCTTTTTTGGTCTGAATTTTACTTGGGAAGAAATGATCGATAATGATAGAACTTGCCTGACCAAACCTCCACTACTTTCAGGATTGCTTGTATTTGTACGCGTTAAATTGGTTTTTCAACTATTTGATCACTGGAAGAAATCTCGTACCGGTTGCCTTGAGTGTTGAAACATTCGATCTGCTAGAAAGGGCAGTACCTTGGAACACACTGAAGAGGTACCTGCTCTATACATCGAGAAAGCAGACCTTCTTCAACCTTGAAATGAACACAAAAGACCTCGTTTTAGCACTTGCCCTGTTCTTGCCTTGGCATAACAGCCTCATTACATAAACCATGAGGCAGCTTAACTACACGTTAATGCCGAATATCCATATAATACATGCAACAAAACATGTCAATCAAACCAAAAATAGAGACCTTGGCACCTTGCTGTTCTACAGAGCCAATGAGCAACGAGACCTTGCTGTTCAAGGGAGCCAATGAGCCATGAACATTGTTGAAAGAAAGTAAGAAACTTTGATGGTTAATCCCGCTTTTAGGCTAGTTGGTTGACCTGCGACCAAGCGGGTTTTAAGTTGGATTAAAAAAAGAATTTGACTTGTAGGGTTAATTCGTGATGTGGTTGATCTAGTTAGATTTAATCCAAACTTGGTTGGGTTAACTTTAAAGAAATTAATTTTTAAAAAAAGTAACAACATCAAAAACGATTGATTCAAGACCCGTGATTTGATCTAATACCCAATAATTCAAGTTCTTTATAGAATAAGTCTCTAGAACGGGTGTCGCAGCTATGGCCATTAATTCAAATCTAAAGTAACTTTCAGCTTGGTTGGTTGTTTTTCCTTTTCACTAATAAATTCAAGGGACAGGCCAGCGAAGACGTCAAAATGTGCTGTCTTCTCTCCGTGCTAATGGAAAGTTAACACCAAAGACGATTTTTCGTCCCCCAAATGAAAAATCACATACTCTTTTCAACTTTTTGCCTTTTCTTTTCATAGGGAGACCCACCACCGGGGACTAAGTCAAACCCACACCACGCAAGCTTTTCATGTTGCTGTCACAATTAGTAGTTTTATCATACCATGTGATGCATGAAAAAGCAAGTCATTTGAATTCTGATCAGACGTCGTCCGTTTCTTTTTGAACAAGGTGTTTGTTCACATTCTGATCCGGTGAAATGGTCTCACTGAGAGTTGCACACAGTTCAACAACAATACATCTTTTATTTTTGTATCGAAATTCAAGAAGTGAGATTCGAACACTGAGACCACATGCTTTCTACGAAGCAAGATTATTATCAAATTATAAATTTACGAGTTACAAATACAGTTTCTGACATGTATTATAAATTAGGTAAAACCATATGACAATCAATGAGGTTAGGCTGATCCCTTTGGCACAGCTATGTTATCCAGCAATTAATTTATCAGTACTGGCCTCGACTCAATCCTACTTTATGCCCAAATGCGTGGACACTAGTGAAGGCGAGGATTGAAGTGAATCACGGGGCAAAAGCAGGCTCTTTTCTATGGAAGGCAGGGCACCGCCACCAACTTTCGAGCCTTTTACTTGCTCACGTGAGTGCTTGGTTAGGCCTGGCGCAGGACAGATCGGGCAAACTCCGAGGTGACCTGGCAGGCCGGTTTAATAACAGTGACCACAACAGTAAATAAGAGCAAGAACGGTCTTTATTCTTGCAACTAGAACAAAAACTTCCAGAAAGAGGAGAGCAAGGAAGTCGAAAGCAAATCATTAAAGCAATGTATTCTGTTTATTAGTTTGATTTTCAAAGTCTAAAACAAAATCTCTCTCCTTAATTTTCTCCTTGACTTAAGCATCATGATTTGCCCCATCTCTCATTACAGTGGCAGCTTTGAAAAAATCATCCAATTGTTTGACAGAGGAACCTTTGAAGCCATCTTCATCTCTCATGGCATTTTTTATCATCCCCTTGACCTTGCTAGCTTTCCTTCTCATTTCCTTGCCTTTCTCTGTCTCATTCATCACCAACTCAATCTTTGCCTTCATGTCTTCATGCCTAACCTCACAAGTCTTCCCTCTAACAATCTCCACACAAACTCCCAACTCTTCTTCCAAGAACTTGACATTGAAAAACTGCTCGCCTGCCATAGCCCATCCAAGCATTGGCACCCCTTTGTTTAGTGCTTCAAGGACAGAATTCCACCCACAATGACTCAAAAATGCACATGTAGACTTATGTGACAGAATTTCCACTTGGGGTGCCCAATTATGCACAAGCAACCCTCTTCCTGAGTCTTTGATTCTTTCTTCAAACCCTTGAGGCAACCATTCTTTGGCTTTGAATTCTGAGTTTATGTCAAAACCTATTGGTGGTCTGACAACCCAAATAAAATTCTTGCCACTACCCTCCAAAGCCATAGCCAATTGCATCATCTGTGATGTAGATATTGTGTTGTTTGATCCAAATGAAACATACAGGACTGAATTCACAGGTTTTGCATCTAACCATTCCTTCAAAAAATCTGCTGAAATCCCAGCTTGTTTGCCAGCACGAGCTCTGTTATCTACTGACAACAGAACTGGCCCTATAGCCCAAGCAGGCCTGCCTAATCTCTTCCTGAAATACATCAAACCAAGCTGGTCAAACTCCTCGACTGTATTAAACAAAATCCCATTAGAATCCACCCATGCTGGTAGATTCATTCTTTGAAAAACAGACCAAGAATCACTCCCATCTGCCGTTAAAATACTTAATGGCAGTTGAGACACGTGAAATCTTGAAGCCTCTTTAAAATCTTGCAACTCAAACTCATCGGAATCCACTTCCCTATGGGGAAGTGATAACCAGACGGAGTAATAACAAGCCAAACCAAATCCACCAGCACCACTAAAGATTGCATGAAACACTCCAAGCTCTTTAGCTACAGTTGCTGTCCATCCAAAAAATATGTCAGCAATAATACAAAGTGGAGGCTTACCTCCTTGCTCTTCTACAATATCTTCAATGAGTGTTTTAAAGGCAGGTTTGAGAGAAGTAGAGGCATGAAGAAGGCGAATGATATGAGGGTAAGGAAGGATATCAGTGTTTTCTGAATTAGGAGGGAGACCATGATCTGAACTATTGAATGGGACTTCAAGAAGCTTGATTGAGGAGTTTGGTGGGATAGATGACTTGAGTTTCTTGATGTTAAGTGGGGTGTTAACAAAAGCTATGGTGTAGCCTTTTGTTTGTTCTATATGAAGTGCTAATGCTAGAAATGGGATAATATGGCCTTGTGCCATGAATGGAAACATCACTATGTTTTCTTTTGGTTCTGCCATTGTTGTTGATGGAGGGCGGAAGGGAGGGAGAGCAAATCTTCTTCGTTTGGTAGGAGGGGATCGGGCAGGTCCCCTTTGGTCGAGGATGATTTAAAGCTATACATACAATCAATCTTGATGAGCGGCTAGTGCTTGGACTTTTGTACATTAAATTTGACTGTATTTGGCAAATTCTACTAAGGAAAACATTAAATTAAGATTATTTTTTAGTTTTCAAAATTTAAATTCCATGTTAGAATTATTATTTTTAATGTACTTGTTCCAAATCGATCTAATTAAAGTCGACTAGTATGATAAATTGATTTAGTAATTCTTTTTCTTTTTAGCAAATCCTAAACCAGATATAATAACTATATTTACTTGAAATGAATAATTTAAATATAGTTACTTTTACAAGAATATTATAAAGCAATTGGAATAAAGGAGGAAAAAAATAGACAATGACTTTAATTTGGAATCAATTCGTGAATGAATTGCTTTCAAATTTATTAAATTAATAACGTAAAAGCTTATATTATACTATAATAGTAAATATAATTTTACTCATTTCCGCTCGTCTTCTTGTCCTTGTTTTTTAAAGAAATCCTCTCGTCTTCTAGATGAAGGTTTCGAATTCATGATTTCCTAATCTTCATTTAGAGTCTTCAAACCCTTGAATTTGGAATTAAGCATGTACACAAGCCACCAAGTTGTTCAAGGGAGTCAAGGTTTAGTTCCATAGTCAAAATGCGAGAGCATAGTTTTCTATGAATTTTTATATCGACTCAATAATATTATCAAAACATAGAATTATTAAAAAAATAAATAAGAAAACCTAGTTAAGGTGCATGAATTCATGTCAATCAACCATAAAAGAAAGGGCGTGATGCTTCTTTAACGGTCAAGTTCAAAATTGACCCCTTTGTTTTTCTTTTAGTATTAGCAAAATTTAAAATTTATTGCAAACCTTATTTTCTGATCCAAGAGACTCTTTATGGTGGGTTTCGTGCTCAGATGTATCCACCAACTTGTTCAAATGTAGGTGTAGTTTCACATCCAAGGTGTAAAATGATGAAATTTTACGGTCCACATAAATAAATATTGTATCTTATAATTAGTTATTATAAATATTTTCTTATATTTTTTTTAAGGTTTAAATTTGATTTTTTTTTCTCTCTCTTTCACGCACACACACTCTTCATAGATTCAGTCAAGAAATCGAATCAACTCAAAAAAATTTTAAAAAAATAAATTATAATATTTTATATAAAAAAAATTAATGTGAATATATACTATACATGTTGTAAATAAATAATAAAGTTTTGAAAAATATTTTAAAATTTTTTTTATTCTACATTGAAAAGATATTATGTTATCCTTTTAAGTTAAAGTATTTAAATCAAAATATTTTTTATCTTGTATTCAAAAAACATAACTTTTTTCAAATTTTATATTAAAAAATCACTTCTTTATTGGAAACATGAGTTATATATATTAAAATATTTTAAATTTTATATTAAAAAGATTAAAAAAAATTAATATAGAATATATATATTAAAAGGTTTCAAATTTCATATTAAAAAAATACCATGTAATCATTTTAAAATAAAATATTTAAATAAAAAAATTATTTCATATTAAAAAATATAACTTTTTTTTTTGTGAATATATATATATATATATGAAAATACTTCAAAAATCCCAGAAAACAACTTTTTATGGCCTGCTGAAGTTTTAAGCTATGGTGTACCAATAAGTGGTTGGCCTCTGGCTGCTGAACAATTCTACGATGTCAAGCTCTTGGAAGAGGAGATTGGTGTCTGTTTGGAGGTGGCTAGAGGGAGGATTAGTGAGGTTAAGAGTGAAGATATAGTAGCGAAAATTGATCTAGCGATGAACGATGCAGAGAAGGGAGAGGAAATGAGGAAGAAAGCTTGTGAGGTCAGGAACATTATCCATAATTCCATAGCTGATAAGGAAGTATTCAAAGGAGTTTCTGCCAAAGCCATGGAAGATTCTTGAATGCTGCAATGCTAATGAGAGAGCAGGCAAAAAGAATTCCAAGAAATTCTATGTCAACACAGAATAGCGGCTAACTGTTGCACTGATAGTGGCCAGGAGAATGTTCTCCAAACTCAATTGGATTGTCCCCTTTAACACACAATTATTATAATAAGTGGAATTGCAAACTAATGCTAAAATTAAAATTTTCTTCTGTATTTCATCAAATGTATTGGAGTGAATTGCAGCCTGCTTTCTTGTAACTGCATATTTATTTTATCATGGCTATGTTGACACTTCGCAGCATCCGAAAAAAAATTATCTGCATATTTATTTTATGATGGCTATGTTCACACTATGCAGTAGAGAATTACATCCGAAAAATTTACCAAAACTAGAAGATTTTATCAATAAATTAGGGAAAATTTTCCTTCAGCACTTTTAAGAATGAAAGAAAAGTGGCCCTTTCTCAATATTCTAGTACTGCTCGTGCAGATGCAACAAAGAACAAACAAGAATTTGATATGCAACAAATACCTGTTTCTTTAATGAAACAAAGTAAAAATCTAAGTAGTTTATCAAGTTGTTGGAACTCCAATGTAAGGATTAAAAAAATAAAATAGATGCAAGGCTTCAAAACTAAATCCCATTCAAAATGTCTAAAAGATCTCAGAAACTGACTTATAATAATGATTATTGTAATAATAAGATGGTGGCAATGAAGATGTAGAGGTGTCGAAAATGATAGTGAGAATGTTGAAAAGGTGACGGTGGCGAGTGGTGTTGGCTGTGAGAGGGCGCTATCGGATGGCGATAAAATAGTGGTCGTAACGGTGATAAAATGACGGTTATAATGGCTTCAGTTGTTATGGCCGATGATGATGAGGTTGCTGTGGTTTGCAACAATGGAGTGATGATAGTTTTCGTAATTATTGTTGAAGTACTGGTCCATACAGCCCGAGACTCTCTCTTTAAACCAGGCCTGAGTCTATTTGATGGAAGGCTAGTGGGATCACATGAAATAGGTCCCTTCTTCCGAACTTGTATATCCGAATTATTAAATTGCTTCTCTAATTTCTTATCGATCAAGAAATTGTAAAATAAATCTTGTTGTGGATCTCTCGAGGAGTGATTAACGGTTAATTAAGTCACGGGATCAAATCTCCAATACGCTAACTTAATTTATCGTGTAACGTTAATATAGGTTAACCTTTTTTATATATAATTAGGTATAATATTACGATATTTAATTAGGTAACTATCATTCTTAACGTAGCAATAAGATTTTCCATGTGATTATATACAACCCAATTTACAAAACTCAATCTTCTCTCAATTAGGACTTGCCTTCAGCAATAGCCGTCATCATTATAAGAACCCTAATCTTATGTTTCTTGTCAATTAGAGAGAATTCTTCATAACCTTAGCTTTTTTTTACCCTTTTGAAAAACATGGTAAGCACACTATTTATTCCTTGAGTTTCTTATTTCTATTGCTCTGTCTTTTTTTATTTTAAAAAAATATGTAATAACTTAATTCTTTGGTTTAATATTTAGCAGGATTCTTGTAATGGAAAAGAAGGTTGCCAATCTACTCAATGCAGTTGCAATAGACTGATGAACCAAACGAGAAGTACTTTTCTTCACTTGACTTGTTTTGGTGTTTAGTCAATTAAATATTTGGTTCTGTAAGATGATTTATATACAAAACAGATATTTAACCATATATTTAGTTCATACCATAAGGTTCAAGGCTTGGCTGTTTTGATAATATATATTTAATGTCAAACCACTTTCTTTTTTTAACGAATCAAGCGTTTTTTTCTTAAATTTCGATTAAAAAAAAGGGTTGATCCATCAATTCATAGTTTGACTCAATCAACCAGCCATCTAGATCTTGGATTGGGCTGGATTCGAACTCAATTATATAACAATGATTTAAGATTTAAGACGAGCAGGTTAAAAATAGTTCATGCAGTTCTTTTCGTTCACTAAATTATGTCAAAAAATATCTTTATTATATTCTTGTTTCTCTTCATAAATAGTATCACCATTTAATTAATTTTTTTTTCACTTGATTTTGTCCGGAACATCTGCAGGAGGGTTAGCCGATCATGTACCAGGTCAAGCAGGCAACCCTTTAAGGGAACCTGCAGCAGCTGGCCAAGCAAATTATAACCAATACCAGTATAGGCTCATGGTGCATGGCAATGGCTACGGTTACTACAATACCTATGGGGAGAGCATGCAACCAAGATATCCATATTTGCACAATACACAACACCATTACCCATCTCCTCAAGTATCCTACCCATACTATGAGCTGCCCCCCATGTACTTTCCACAAGCGCCGCCGCCGCCACGAAACGCCAGGGCTGGTGAACCTGACCTGTGCAGTATTATGTGATTTATATGAGCTATTAGAATACTGTCTGTTCTTTTTATAATGAGATAACGCAAGGACAAGATTTTTTTTGCATAATGGCGTTTTGAACCTGAATTTATCTTTTAGTTAGATTTTGCTGGAAATTTTTCTAGTGGGGTCAAATTACGGAACATAGATTTGGTGATATCATTTAACAACGTTTTGTAGTTTTTTCAAAAACTGTTCCATGTCATCGGAGATCTGACTTTAGAAATGAAACATGGAGAGCATAATCTAGGTGAAATTAGGAGAGAATCTTTTACGCCAATTTATTGATTGCGAAACAAGAGCAAGTTGAAATGAAATATTCAGGTAGCGGTTAAATACTGTATCGAGATCGAAGAGACAATTATTTTTAAAACAGATTTATTTTATATTTTTATTTTTTCAACTATTTATATTTATATCTTTTTTATATGTAGCACGTACAGTAATCGTAACTTGAACAGAGAATTTTGTATGTTTATGGTCAAAAGGCAAGCAATCATTCTTCATGAATCACCGGTCCTCGTTGCCTCTTCTTGCCTCAGCAATGCGGCATTCAAGAATTCATCCATGGCTTTGACAGAAGACCCTTTAAAATCTTTGACAGCATCCATAATCATATCCCTAACCTCCAATGCTTTCTTTCTCATTTCCTTCCCCTTCTCTGTCTCATCCATTACCAACATTATCTTTTTCACTATATCTTCATGCCTAACCTCACAGCTCTTCCCTCTAGCCACCTCCACACAAACTCCAATTTGTTCTTCTACAAGCATGATATTGTAGAATTGCTCTCCTGCCATTGGCCACCCAATCAATGGCACACCATTGCTTAAAGACTCGATTATCGAGTTCCATCCACCATGACTTAAAAACGCTGATATAGACTTATGAGACAGAATCTCCACCTGTGGTGCCCATTTGTGCACTAATAACCCTCTTTTTGAATCTTTCATTCTTTCTTCAAACCCTTCAGGCAACCATTCTGTTGCTTTGAATTCCATGTTGATGTCAAAGCCAAAAGGTGGCCTAACAACCCAGATAAAATTCTTTCCACTAGCCTCCAATGCGACTGCCAATTCCATCATATGCGGTGCAGATATTGCATTCTGTGAACCAAATGATATGTAAAGAACTGAATTCACAGGTTTGGTATCAAGCCAGTTTTTACACAGATCAGTTGTAGTAGCTGCAGCTTGATCTTGGCTTCTCTTGGAAAGGAGAACTGGCCCAATTGACCAAACTGGCTTGCCAATTTTAAGCCGAAAATATTCCAATCCAACCTTGTCAAGTTCCTCCACTGTGTTCAGCAAAATCCCATCAGAATTCATCCATTCAGGGAGCACATTCTGTAGAAACACAGAGTAGAGATCACTTCCATTGACTACTCTCAAATTTTCTGCCGACTGCGTTACATGAATTTTAGAAGCTTCAGGGAAATCTGGTACAGTGAATTCATCAGAATTCTTCATCTGATGAGGCAGGTTTAACCACAGATAGTAGTGACATGCAATACCAAAACCTCCACTTCCAGAAAATATGGCATGAAATGCACCGAACTCATGTGCAATCTCTGAGCACCAGCCAAAGAAAATGTCAGTGATTATACAGAGTGGTGGGTGGCCATTTTGTTCCTTAACAAGATCAGAAATGAGTTTCCTGAATGAAGGTTTGAGAGACAAAGAAGCATGGAGAAGGTTGGCTATAAGATGGTTAGGAATAGAGTCAGTGTTTTCGGTGCCAGGAGGCAGGCCATAGCCTGAGCTATCGAAAGGGATTTCAAGAAGGTGAATGGAGCGGTTTATAGGGATCGATGATCTTAGTTTGTTGATGTTAAGAGGAGTGTTAACAAAGGTTATGGTATACTTCTTTATTTGTTCTAGTTGAAGGGCTAATGCTAGGAAAGGTATGATATGGCCTTGTGCCATGAATGGGAACATCACTATGTTCTCTTTTCTTTGCAACATTTCTTTTGAAAAAAGAGGGTGAGAAAGTGGAGAAGAACAGGTGGTGTGCTAGCAATTAATAGATGTTTGAGCACTTATATAAAGTTATAGAGTTTAGTAGTCGAGGATTGATGATGATCACAAAAAGATTTTCCTTGGTTTTAGTTTAGGCAGTGGATGTATGAGTTGTTGTTGAGATTTATGCACCCATGTTAGCTAGCTAGGAGGGGGGAAATCACATAGGAGTTGAGAGTAAGGAATGTGAAAATGGCTTATATATATGCAACATAAATCAAAACCATTGAAATTCTTTGAAAACCATTTGTCCTGTAAAATTAGAACAAGAATTGAAAATCCACAAGTGATTACAAGCCAGAAGATAAGCACGATTTTGATTCAGAAATGGTACAAACGTTGAACACACTTGTTCCTTTCTTTCAATACCTAACATGCATACTAATGAGTACCTAGACAAGTGAATTTGCATTTGGTCTTGTTATCAGGCATCATCCATGACCAAGAAACATCGTGAACAATGTTAATGCGTGCGTAACCACTGAGGCACACCAAAAGGAAATCTTGGAAGACTATATTGGTCTTGATCATCAAAAAAACATTTTCTCATGACTAAAAATAGCTACCCAAGTTTTTCAAAAATACGACTGTGATGGCCTTGCTGTTTTCATAGGCTGAGTTTTTTCCCAGTGCACTACTAATCAAACAGAATAAACCCTAGGACCATAATAGTTTATGCCTATTATAACCTTAAGGTTTGTAATTCAGCAAGCCAGACATGGGTTTGGAACAGACTCATCTATACTTGATTTCTTGATTTCTAATATGGTGTTGAATACTTTTTAAAATGATTTTTAATTAAATATATATTAAACTATTTTTTTATATTTTTATATTTTTTGATATAATACATCAAATTCATTGAAAAACATCTAAAACAATTAATTTGATATTTAAAAAAAATTAAAATTAATTTGAAAAACAAAAGAGATATCACCATATCAAATAATGATGCATCAAACTTCTGAAAAATGCATGCTTCTGCAAAATGCATGTTGATTATTTCATAATGATGTTTGATGCTCACTTATCTTAGTTTTGTCTCTCTTTTTTTTCTTTTTTTTCATGGTTAGGGGCTTTTTTAGAATAATAAGTACCTATATAAAACTCAAAAAAAGTCAAATACAGTATAATCAAGTGATGATCCTTGTGCATTCATGTAAAATCCAATTCTATCTCTGCCCCAATACCTATCAAACGTCTCTTTAGTGTCCAGGTGTTTTCAGACTAGATTTTAGGATATCAAGACTAAATGTTTGCTCGGCCAAAAAATTGTGCATATCCCCACTTATGCATTTATAAAAATTAGTATCCTTGGTACATGGTTACATGTGTATTAATATTTTTTTGATAGAAATGTTAAAATTAATTCTATGAAATGAAAAAAAAATAAAACAACTTGATCAATAAAACAACAAATTTGGGATTCGAATTGCAATTTTTAAGAGTTATTTTTGTCAAGTCAGTGGCTTAATTGCATAAATATTAAAGTTCAGTAGGCAATTAATGACTTGATTTAAGAAATCCTAAATTAAGAACTAAACGAGAAAAGACGCATGAATATAGGGACTGAAATTGATCAAATCAGGGTTCAAATTGAAGAAATTGAAAGTTTTGGTTAATTGAGGGTCAAAATACAAAACTTCATAAACAAGGATAGAAATAAAATAAGTTTCCAACTTAAGGGGTGATAATTGAGCTTTTCAAGAGTAAAATTACATGAAATTAAAAGTTTTAAGGCAATTATAAGTGTAATTAAAAGAAATTGAAAGAATTGAGGCTCAATTAAAAATTTTCAATCTCAAGTCAAACACTTCAAATAACACGTAGTTCAAACTTAAAAGAAAAGATGAATGACATGTTATTTAATTGATTAGCCTATGTTTTTTTGACAATTTTGACTAATCAAGTTAGCAGCTTCAAACATATAAATGTGGAGTTACAAACCTACAAATTGAGTAAGATTGGACTTAATTGAAAGGTTTACATCCCTTCTACTAACATCAAGTAGTCCAAGACGATAATAATGTCATAATTGCTCAATGAAAACCTTAAAAGAGGCAACCCATTCAACCCTAATAGTGCAACTATCAAGTAAAAACTAATCTATTTTTCATGTGTTCGCAAACAAAGTCTTTTCAATAGGTCCTTATCAAAGGTTTACAACATTTCCTTCAAAATCAAGATATTAGAAATGGATTCAAAACCTCCAAAAACTCTAATAAAACCTTATAAATACCCCCTAAGTTTAAAGATAGAGGAGGGAAAAAAAAGATAAGAAAAGAAAGAGATATATCAATAAGAAACATAAGTGTCGAGGTAGAAGAGCTTAAACAAAAGATTTCTTAGCTTTACAAGTGTACGAGAGGCAACAAAAAAATTAAAATAAGATCAAAGAGAGTAGCTTTTCTAGGTATACTTTTATGATCCAAAATAGGTCCTTTGTGACTTGCTTTTGATATTTTTCTCAATTTACTTTTGTTTTATATTTATGTTTATAAGCATTTAAAAAATATTTGAATGCTCAATAAGTAATGTTGTATTTACCTCTTTGTTGTAGTTTTTTTATTTAATGATGTTTATTTTGAATTTTTTTTATACATTAAAGTTGTTGTTTAAGTTTGTTTTTTTTATATAATGTTGTTTTAGTTTTTGTCAACTCAAGATGTGTATGTTAAAACGATGGTGTTTCACCTTAGATTGGCTAGGCCTGTTCTCGCACAAAATAGATTTAGAAAACCAATTTTGAATCCATGTTGTGTGAAGATATAGTCTATTTTAATTTTTATTTATTTATTTAGTATCTCTTGCTTGATTTTAATGTTTTGATTGTGTTTTAGTTTTGTAGATTCAAACATGTTTGTGTATGATATTATGATTTATTGGGATCAAAAAAGATATGTTTTAAAAGCTAAAAATGCTCATTTTTAGGTTTGGAAGTGGTTGCCTCATTGCTTTATTTTTTCTGGATTTTTAGGCAATATTCTTCATGTTGGAAAAATATTGTCTTAGACCCTTGATTTGGATCAATTCCGGTCTATTTCTTTGCATATAATCCTTCTTTATGCATGATTAACCAATAATTTGATATTTATTTATATCAATAGCATAATTTAAATTACTTTTAATTATAGGGTTTTAGTTTAGAACCGAAACTTATGTTTATAACAATCCTGATGTTTGAGTGAAAAGTGAAGTGAAAAAATATTAGATTATTGATCCTTATGTAATTTTCAACATGTATATACCTTCTCTCTTTTTTTTACCAAATCTAGTCTATTTCGGAACCCATATTTTTGGGTTCATGTTTGGTATTCTATATTTTTTTTTGTAGTGTTTGATCTTAAAATGATTAATATCTAAAATATTATTAGAAATAATATTTTTATTACCCATTTTAATATAAGATAAAAAAACATGTATGCAGTTCATATCTAAAATATTATTATGAATAATACAACTTATTCACTTCTAATATAAGAATAAAATTAGGTAGGAATAAAATTCATAAAAAATTTCATCTAAAATGTTATTTGAAATGACATGATAGTAAAAAAAACCTAATTTATCTTGAAAGAAGCCTAGATGATAATTAAGGATATTTAACCTTTCTAAACTAGATCCTAATCTAGAAAATCAGGGTTTATTTATCATAACACATATATCATTATAGATTAATAGAAATAAACATCTCCAGACCATAAAAAATAATAACAATAAAAAAAATATATAATTTACCTTAAAAAAAGCATATTAGGAATATTAATATTTTTTTATTTACACAATTAATTTTTTATCTAGGATTTTTAAATAAAAAAATTAATTAATATTTTTAATAATTATAATATTACATGCCAACTCCCCAGCTAAAATAAAAGATTCTAGCCTTCGCAACATCACAAGCCCGCGGTTCGAGGGTAGGACAAAAACCTTAGTTGAATCGAAGACATATCTTGAGCAGCACCTGTGGCATTAGAAAAACACATATATAATACAAAGGAAGTGAGGACAAAACTATGTTAATGAGACAAACCCTATCAGACATGCTTAATAATCTTCCCTTCCACGCTCCAGCCTTCTATGAATTCTATTAGTGACAGGCTTCCAGGTTGAAAGCGGGTTACCCCATAATGAAATTCCTAAATATTTCACTACTAATGCATCCCATTTAAAACAGACATGTTTTTCCATTTTAAAAATATTTAAAAAAAATTTATTTTTTTTCCAGATCATTTCAAGTAATGATATTAATAATAATTTTTTAAAAATAATATTTTAACTATGTATTTTTAAATAAAAAAATTTTAATAATGACTGTCTACCTCTCCACAGCAAAGTTAAATAAGAACGGTGAAAGAGGATCACCTTTAACACAATCCACCTTCCCTCCAAACTCTTGACTCAGTGAGCCATTGATTCGCCTAGAAAATTTATTACCAGGAATGCACTTGTGTATTAGAGATATCCACTTTACTTCTTCCAATACACCCATAAAACAGAGTCAAAAGACGACGTGAAAATCTACTTCCAGAATAAACCCATGCTTCCCGCTCCTTTTCACTTTGGGTCCGTTTATTAACGAGGTTATGTTTGTATTTTGCTAAAAATCTAGATGTGATTGGTTAAAAATAAAATATATTTTATTGTGTATAGATTTTATATAAATTTATATTCGAGATACAGAAAAAGAAAAGGTAATAAAATACTGCTTGGCGTGACTGTTCAAGCTAATTAATTAGCATGAACATCGTAAGGCATATTGTTCATGCCGTGTAGTCTAACTGCACTATTTTGGTCCAACCTATTCTATTCTGGCCACACTAGTTAAAATTTAAAATATATTAAACTAGATTTTATCTAGCAAAATAAAAATTATATATTTTATCTAATGTGTTGTTATGTACTTAAAAAACTAAAATAAATTATAGTACTTGTTGAATGTATTTTATACGTGATGGAATTATAAATATTTAAATATATAATATTTAAATTAAAAATCATTACTATTAATATATATATATTTTTTTCAAACCAACATTAATTAAAAATACATTTTACAAAATAATTTTTTTCAAATCATAACAACAACTATTATAATATCAAAAATACACTTCATAAACTATTTCATTTCCCATCCTGAATCCATGGATATGAAAGTTAGTTGAGCAGCACTGATTATGCTTGGCATGAGAACATAAAATCACTGATCCAATTTAATATCATTTGATAAATTTTGATGTGCTTTTATTATTTTTCAGATTTTAATTATTATATTTTGTCAACCTATATTTTTTTAGTATTGTTAGAGTTTTAATAGTCATAAAGTACCAATAAGGCACTAAATAGGTCATGAGTGGTTTTAAGAAATATATATTTTATACTATTTAAAGTATTATATGGTATATAAATACGCATCTGGTAAGAAAATATGAATCTCTCTCTCTACAGTTTCGGTAGTCTCCTAAGATTTTTCTTAGCTATTTCTGCCGATGGTAGCATTTTTTTCCTTCTTTTTTCAATATTCTTTTTCAATGGTCATAGAATGAGACTTTTTGTCTTCAGTTTTGACGTTTTCGTTATGTAACATATAGTTTATCTTATTTTCTTAATAATAATAATAATAATAATAATAATTAAGAAATATGTTCTTTTTCACTCCCTCCCTAAGCTAATTAAATTAATAATTGTTGTAATAGTTTAATTTATTTTATTTCATTTTATTGCAATATAAAAATATTGCCATCACATCTCACAAACACCAAATTAATCATATTATAAGATCCAATTACATCACTCAATTAGCCTTTCAAAACTCTACCTAATCCTTGACCGAACACTGACCTAATTTTGTTACCATTGACTCTGGCTGATTGCATCCTTATCCCTTCTTTAGTTCTTTGGCTTCTCTAGTTCTTTGGCACTTTCTTCCATCAAACAAAAAACAAAAAGTATTTTTCCATGAGCCAATAATCTGTGAGCACTCAGGAGAAACTGAGGAAGTCCGTTTGAATGATTTATTTACACATAAATTCCTTACAAACTTCTTTAAATGAGAGCGAGAAATGGAATATTTCATTTGGTTATTGATTACTGATGGAAGTATTGAAAGAAAAAAAAGATAAAAATATATTTAATTGAAGAGATAAATCTAGTAACTTTGTTTGTTATAATTTTAGAGTGAATATTTATCCTTTTAAAATAGAAAACATGGAGTCCCCTCTATCTCGCTTTCTTCTGTCTCGATACATAACTGCAGCAGCTGCTAAATCAATTAAGGCACAGACTTGTACCTGCAAAGAACCTTACATCTTAAAACCCTATCCTGGACATAAAACCCTGGCATCACCATAATCTTAACCCGGCTCTGGCGGTGTGATCTCTGCCTATCCATGAGCATATCTTCCATGAAATGTGGATCAAAGTTTCTATTTTCTTCAACCCTCAAAATTCCCAGTGGTGGATTGAATGAAAAGGCAAGCAAATGAAGCAACCATATGCATTTAGCAGCAACAAAAAAGGCTTGAAGAAGGTGTTCAGGCCATGTTGCAGTCCAGTTTATTGTTGCAATAATACAACTCATCTTCTGATCACAGAACTTGCTAAACTCTTCACTGTAGTACTTCGTCCCTTCCCTTAAAACTTCATTCCAGCTTAGATTTCGCAATGCAACGAACGACGAAAACTGTGCTTGACGATCTTGGTTTGGGTCTAGATTCTTTGGCGATCCATTCTTTTGAAACACACAGTTCTCAAAATCTTGGTAGAGTGATTGGTTTGTTATGGCTTCCAAATGGTATAGTACTGCCTTTGAATACTTTGATTTTAGAGACAGTTTATATGGTTGAAGAAGCAAGTTCAAGCTGTCCATGAGAGTACTATCTGTTTCTTCAATCTGTCCTAAAGTCTTGCAGAATTGTTTCACTGAAAGTCTTGCTTCTGATACTATCTGCAAGAAACCTTCCACCATCACCTCTTCACTTACCGGCATCAAGTTTTCTCCGTTTCCATCAATGGATTTCCCTCTATTTGGCAAGTTTCCGAGCTTTTCGACAACTTGTGAGTCTTTTGCTTGTGTTGCTTGCCTTAAAGCTTTCTTTAACTCCTCACAGTAACTCTCCAAGTACTCAAGCTTGTACCTTAGGTCCTCCAATGAAGATTTCATCTCAGCAACCTCCGTTAAGGCTGCATCTCTATGCTCATTTGCTTCCATCAATTTTCTTTTCAATGATTCAATTGACAATATCCCCAAGTCCCTGAAAGTCTGCGAAACCTCCTCGGATTCGGTTTGGTTCGATGAATTATCATTCTTCTGCTTCTTCCTTAACTTAGGAAACAACCAAGACATCACTCTTCGACTTTTCGGTTGTGATTGAAGGGATGAATGAGAATCAGTCAATGGCAAAACAGTATTAGAATGCTTGCTGTTCTTGGTCACCTTTTCAGACTCGGTAGTTGTAGTAGCCGGCTTGCATCTGTTGAAAGATGATATGGATTTGAAGTCTGCCAAGCTATTCATCCTAGAAAACTTGTAAGATTCTGTTTCAGGCTGATACACAGTGATGTTGTATACTGATGAACTAGTGACAGATTTTTGATCTTCAGCTGGACAAATATTGGATATATCAGAAGCAATTCCTTTCCTTGACGACGAATCCTCCTTCTTATAATCTGATAAAACAGTTTCATAGCCACTTCCTCCTTCTAGGCCAAACTCATCCCAACTTCCTGATAATGTCCTTGCTTTTGTAAGAATCTGATGATGTCCCGGTAATGGTTCATCCTCATAACTCTAAAGAAAAAACAATAGAATTCATTACCATTTGCAGTAAAACTTCCATTATCATACATTAAAAGTAGCAATTATCCAAGAGTTAAGAGATTTTTTTTTTAATTATTAGGAATGAAAATCAAAGTTAAAACCCATTAAGGGAAACAATGAAGAGGCTACAAGTTGTAATCTTCGTTAAACAATAAAGATTATGTTTTTAGATAAAAAAATTTTCCACCGTGAAAGATGATCAAACTGTTCTATGAAAGAAAAATCTAAAATTAGGAAAATCTAATTAAGGAATCTATTAAAGATTAAAATAACTAAATCATATAATAAGATTGTAACAAATAATGTTCCCAGTCATAATATATATATTGTCATAAATCATGTTGTTTTGCCAGTTCAATCACAAGAGTGAAAGCTCCTATTTGATGTTAAAGCAAAATATAGCAAGAAAACAATGAAGCAACAAAAGAAAATTAATTATAAAAAAACACCCTTTCGAAATAATGCTAAAATGGGTATAACAATAAGTAATTAACCAGTGAAGAAAACTCAAAATAAGCTGAAACTTACAGGAGTAAAAACAGGGTAATCTTGAGCAGAAAAGTATGGAACAGAGCGTGAAACAGGGGAAGAAGATGGGAATCTGAGATTAGCAGGGCTGTTTCCTTGCATTAAAGCAGCAGCATGTAAAGCTCTAAGATCCACTGCCTTGGCAATGGCAGCCTGTAATTCTTTTCTATTAACATCCTGGTTGGTGTTGTCATGGTTTTGTAAGCTTTGCAAAGCAGCAGCAGCCATGAAAAACAGAGTAAAAAACAGAGCACATAAACCGAAGAAAAGAACAAAGTTTGAGGAATTCTATGAAGTTATAAAAAAAGAGCAAAATGGGATTTCAGTATCTAATGGTTGGATTGGATTTGCAGAGATGAAGATGATATGATATCTAATGAAGCTAGCACCAGAAACATAGCAAGAGGGAGGGGGAGGGGGAGATAGGGGTATCTAAAAATCCAAGGAGCTTTTGTCTTTGTTCAAGATAGAATTTGAGCGTGTGAAGAAGTTAGAGATATGGGAAGTTGTGGTAGTTTAGGCATGACATGAATAGGATCTGCTGTTTACAAAAAATTAAAAAAAAAAACCATATTTTTCTAAAATATTTATTTATTTTAACTTGAAATTATCTAAATCTCAGGTGGACTGATGATGATGATTCAAGTTCTGAAATTATATATGAAATAATACTCGTGTAATGATGGCACCACTTTCACTTTGAATATGGTTAGCTTCAGGTGACTATCATCAATACCGTATATTCCATTTGCTTTAATATTAGGTAATTATAACAAATAATCATACACGTGGTTTTTCTACTTAATATACGCTGAGAAAATTAAGTCTATTGTTAATAAAAAAGTTGATTTAATGGTTAAATATATTTGGTAATTATAACAAATAATCATACACGTGGTTTTTCTACTTAATATACGCTGAGAAAATTAAGTCTATTGTTAATAAAAAAGTTGATTTAATGGTTAAATATATTTTTTTATTATTGAATATCGATATTAGCATTTAAATATGTCTACGTACATCAAAATTATATGAAGATTGTGTTTTTTAACACCCAAACTAGTCTAAAAAAAACATTAAAGAAAAAGAAACTCAAACCCACTTTGATTAGGCATGGTTTATGGCAACAATTGATGGGAACGAATTTGAAATTTGGTGTTGAAAACTCTAAGAATGTTAATAAATTTGAAATTGTAGATTCAAAGTTTAATAAAGTTGTTTTTATTAAAGTTTAATAAATTTGAAATTTCACATAATCAATTTAATCTCATAGTTTAAATTGTGAAATAAAGTCTTTAATATATAATTTATTTTATTTTTTAATATTCTTCTTAAATAAAAATAATAAATTAAAAATTATATAGGTTCATTTTATTTTCTACTTAATTTTTATTAAATAAATTAAAATAATAAAATTTAAACTCGTAACAACTTAATTATAAAAAATTTAATATCTTATTAAAAAATTATTTTATTTTAATAATTTAAATTATTAAAAAATTAAAAATATAATTTATATTATTATTAAAATAATATTCAAAGCATCATGCACTGCCATGGTGAAACTAGTGGCAGAAGTTCTTTAGCATCATTTGACAGAAGAAAAACCAACCCATTGAGTGTTGCTAAAGAAAGCTGAGGGAATCATTTCTTGCAAGGGAAATCATTTGGTATTGTAGTCTTTCTCTTGTCTCTCAGCCTTTTGAACACCCAAGTACTATCAGCTTTTACACAAATTTATCTTCTAACTTATGTTTTTTAAATTATTTTTTATTTAAAAAATATTAAATTATTTTTTTATATTCTTGATATATTAATGTTAAAAATATAAAATACAACTTTTTTATATCTTTTTAATTAAAAAATAGTTTTTAAAAATATGATACAGTGAATTACAAACATACATTGAAATTGCATGTTATATTATTATTTTTTAAAATATTTTTTATTTAAAAATATATTAAAATAATCTAAAAACAATTAAAAATAGCATTGACAAGTCTTTCAGACGATGTTTGTCCTCTTTCCTTTAAACACTGAATCTTGTGAGGTTTGGTGCCACGGTGGGGACAGAAATGAGCCTTTTCTATTTCCTTGCAAATTTAAAAAAATATCCATCACAGAATATGAATCTATGGGACTCAACAGCAGTGTTGCGAAACTATTTTAATTCATATATACTGTAACATGTAACTGAGACATTAGTTTGTATAAAGTTTAACAATTAAAAAAATATTATTTGTTTTTTTTTGTAAATGGAATTCCAAGTAGGACTAAGGTATAATTAAATCTGGAGTTCGTTCTTTTCCATAACCACTTTGTTTATAAAAATCTTTAGTTAATTGAAATTAACTTTTGCGAGCCAACCGCCCCATGAAAAAGTTAGCAAGGTTTGTCATCCCCCACATGCCCAGAAAAAAAAGGTGTTCTTCTTGTTTAATCGAGACCGCCATAGGTGCATAACATTAGCTCTCATGATTAATCAACACCACCATTTCATTATGATTATGAACCTCAGTGATCAAATAATGAGTTCTTAAAAGCCCACAAATTTTGAAGAGGTTAGTGTGTTTAGTATTTTAATACAGGGTATTTTATAAAAGTAATTTTTAATTAAAACATATTGTGAAATAGTTTTTTGTTTTTAACATTAACATACCAGAAACATTCAAAAAAGTTTAAAAATATATATTATTTAAATGATAAACAATTTTAAAAACAGATTGTAAATAAAAAATACATGCTTAAAAGACTATTTGGTTTTATATTTCAAATTATATTTGGGTATGTTTTAAAAACAAACAGAGACCTAATCACAAGTTAGGTTTCTTTGTTTTGACGGAAAACTAAGTTAGAAAAGAAGTTTGTGACATGTTGTTAAACAAGGAGACAGGTAGTTATGATTACAACATTCAAAAGCTATATGTTGAAAAATAGCTTGTAAATGTTGACAAGTTACAAAGCCAGGGGGGGGACTTCAATGACTAAAGAAAAACCTTCAATGATTAAAGTTTAAATAATAATTTATTTGGTAATATGATTATAATTTTTTTAAAATAATTTTTTATATTAAAATATATATTAATAATTTTTTATTTGAAAAAATTATTTTTGAAATTAGCATATTAAAATAATTTAAAAATAAAAAAATTAATTTTTTTGAAAAATAATTTTGAAAGGCAGAAGTAAAGATCCCTTACATGTTACTAATTATGCATTATGTTAATGTCTGCAGTCAAAAGCACGCAGGTCCCATCAAAAGAAATTAATCACACCCAGCATTATTAATGAGTTTTGGAAAATTCTGTAGATGCATGAAAACCATGTATAAAAGTCTTACGAGTTGACTTGGCAGGTGATATAAATAATTTCCAAGATCATTGTATTAAATATCACATGTTTAGTATTGTAATAAAAAAAAAATTTTAAAAATTTTAATTTTTAAAATCAACATATCAAAATCATTAAAAACTAACATTAAAAAACATAAATTTAATATTTTTGAAGTGAAACTCGTACAAAAACAGATGTCACTGCACTCCCATCACTCACATTTCAATTTATGTTTAAATGACTAATGAGTTATCTTCTAGAATATCTTTAAGTTATGCTTGTTTATCATTTTAAAAATACAGAAACGGAGATATATATATATATATATATAATCGTGTTTATTTTGAGATATAAAAAGTAGAGATAAAAACATAAAACAAATATATCGATTTCAAAAAAAGAAAGATGAAAAAACCTGTTTTCTTTATCTCATCTAGTCGATACAGTAACGAAAACACTCATTTGATCTGTGCTCCTTCAAATAGAAGATCCCAATGGCATTTCTTTTGCTTGTATGATGGAGAACATGGTTGCCCATGCTTCGTTCCTGTTAAGATATCCATGTCAATGCATGCGCAAGGGGATGATCAGTCACTAAATACGAGAGAATGGATTTCACTTCAAGACATCATTCTCTATCATTTTCAGGATAACATGCATGCAAGTACCCAATGATCAATGCCACTTAACCCCTAAATACTTCCTCTTTAATATATATATATATATATATATATATANNATATATATATATATATATACATGTGTGTGTGTGTGTGTGTAATGATCACTGTAAAGCATGGACGCCAGTTTCGATCAAAAGTGGCTAAAGGGGCTGAAATCAACTTTATCTCAGAAAAAATAAGTAGTTGATCTGATCAAGTTCTTCGTAAAGAGCTTGATTTGACTAATATAAGAAGTCGGGGGACTGCATGGATGATTTTTTTGCCTTTAATCCTCGAAATTCAGAAAAATATTACATGTTTGCTTGATTGTAGATACATGCTTGTGAACATATGCAGAGGACCTTTCCTTTTCCATTTCCTAGTCATTCACAGCCTAGCCTTTCAGAAAAAACAAGAGAGAGAAGGCATTGGTGTCTTTTTCTATGTGTTGAAAGGAATAAAGAAATCAACTAACATGGTCGAAGGATACCATCAAGCACATGAGCAGCAACATGCAGGAAGCATCGCTTCCTTTTTCATTATGAGATCACCACCAGTGATCTACCAAAATCCATCACTTTATGGTACGAAATTTTATTTAATAATTTAAATTATTAAATTAAAATAATTTTTAACGTGGTATCACAATTTTAATAATCAACAGTTATATTAAAATGAATTTTTAATATACTTAAGAGTGTGAGAAACTCAATTCAGAGAAGACCAGTCTTAAAAATCTTTTTAGATCAACAGATTATCTGAATTAATTAAACCTGATAATAATGATAAAAAAAAAAAATCTGCCCATAATCTGAGGAATCAATCGTTCCAGTCCTAAGTATTAGAAGGTAGATCCTATACAAAACCCTTGAATCAGGCAAAAGTTCTTGCTCGATAGATTCATGATATTCAGACAAAAATTGCATGGGTTTTGATTATGTTTTCTTCTATCAAATTAACACCTACTAATTGGTCAATAATATGAAGAATAAATGTACAGCTAATACATATATTAATCCAAGGTGAGGCCTAGAGGGGATCTTTATGTAATAATAAATCATCAATGCATGAAGTTTGTCTTGTTTCAGAAATACAGACCCTACCTTTCCTAAAGACAGATATAGTTGTTAGATGTTTCCAAACTTGCGCAGACCAAGAACATGCGTGGTCCTTCTATTCTTGTATTGTGACAATTTAGGCATTTTACTTTAAATTGCATCAGATCAACCCATTTCTATTTAGCATTGCATTTCATGTGGTTATATTGTTTCAAGATAGACCTTTACTTTAAATGGGATCAAATCAACCCATTTAGACACCATCTTGACATTGCATTAATTTCATGCGCTTTTCTAAATTATTATTTTTTTGGAAAAGTATCAAAATGATACTTCCCCATTGTTTTGAGATCCTACGCATTAAAATATCCAAAATTATTGATATAATATTTTTTTAAAAAATAAAAAATAGTTGTAATTGTATTATCAAGCACACATAGTTTTAGTATGATTTTGATATTATTGTAGTTTTTGTTGTTGTAATTTGAAAAAATAAATTTTAAAAAATCTATAAATTATAATTTTTTCTTAACAAAAACTCTGAGAAACACTATAATATTTAACAGTTTTACTAATGGAATTTTTTCATCTATGTAAGACATATATTTCATTGGTAATTAATTTACCAACAAAATCACCAACGAACATGCTTTATCGATGAATCTTTCATTAATAATTTTTTTTTGTCAGTAAATTCATCAGTAATGAAAAAAATATTATTACCGATGGATTTACTGACAAAATAGACGCATAAAAAAAATTACCCACCTCATTTCGTCAGTATATCCCTAAAACAAAATCATTGGTAATTCCATCATAATTATTTAAAAACATTTAAAAATCCATTTCATAAAATTATAAAATAAATAAATTAACATAAACTAATACTCTATAAGATATACTCAAAATGCTTGCAAACAAGAATAAGAAAATCAACTCAAACAAATTTGCAACAAATAAATAAAATGAAAAAATAAATTCAACTAAAAAAAATGAAGTTGCAATTGCTAAAAATTTAAAAATCCTATAAATAAATCAATTAAAAATTGATTTTATATGAAAAACAAATCTCACAAAAATATTTATATAATTATTAAGAACAAAAAAAATAAAAAAACAAATATAATGAAGAAAATCATGAAAAAAAAATCTTATCTTAATGTAATTATAAACGAAGCTAAGGAGAGAGAAAAAAAAATTTAAAGCATATTAATTAAAAAAAACTAAGAGGATAGAAGAAAAAAGAAGAAGAAGACATACCCAAGCATGGAAGAGAAGAGAAGAAAAAGAAAAAGAAATAAATATTGATATTTTTACATATAGTAAAAAAGAAGAAGAAGAAGAAGAAGAAGAAGTAGAAAAGGAAAAGAAATGAGAAATGAGTTTATTTTTTGTGAAATAAGAGGATTTAGACTTTTTATTAGGACATGTTAGTGATGGTTTTTTATAGATAATTAAATATTAATTTTTTTAATTAATTCGTCAGTAATTTTATTTGTAATATTTAATTTAAATTTTTAATTTTAGAAACCACCAATCACTGATGATTTTTCAATCCGTTGGTAACTCCGTCTGTAATATTTAAATAAAAAATTTAAATTAATTAAATTTTTTTAGAAAACCACTAAATAGCATCAACAACTTTTCAAATTGTAGGTAATTTTGTTCATAAAAAACAACAATTAATAATACAATTGAAAAGTGAACAGTTCTAGAACTTTCTTAAAAATACATATGGAATATTTCATTAGTAATTCCCTTTATAATTAATGGATTTTGCTGATGAAATAAATTTTATAAGTAATTTTGTTAGTAAAAATTACTTATCATTATTTTTTTTTTGCTTTGTTTTAAAAAAAAATTCAGTGTAATTCTCTTGATACATGCGAAAGGAATATTTTCATAAGTAAAATCTCTTAAAAATTTACTTATAAAAATATTTTTTTAGTATTTTTATTTATATTTATTGATTTTCTAATAGTAAAAGTTTTCAATGTAATTTATGCAAATTTTTAATATATGTTGATTGACCAAATATTTTTAAATATATGGTTGGGACAAACCACATGGGACATTACTACATCACACGACACAACAAAAACAAATAAAGACTTAGTGTAATAAAAAATACTACTTGCAATTCATGCATTTCAGGGGTGTTCTCATTTCAGTTCACTTTGGATTAAAAATCTAACCAAACCAGAATTTTTAATTTCTAAATATTTCAACCCAGATCAGGTCGGTTTGGATTGGCTTTTTTGCTTCGGAAATCAGGAAACCCAATATCTTTCACAGCCTTCGAGCGAAAGATCTTTCGCAGCCTCCCATAAACTGAGAGTTCCTCAGATGCTGTCATTCTGATGCCCACTTCATCAAGCCGTTTCATGCAGGAAGGGCATTGGAATTAGTTTATCACTTGGATGGAAGTAGACATATTAGAGGCAGAAGCATCAGTGTGACATATACACAATCATGCGATTAAAGATACTGTAAGATCAACTACTGTTATCTTTAAAGTGACAAGTGAATGTGGTTAATGAAACTTGTCTGCAGTTGGAAGGCAGGCTCTCATCACGACGTCTTTCCTCATTACTTTTTCGAAAGAAAATAAACTAGATGACAATTTGTTGTATTTTTTATATTTTGATTATTACGATGGCTGGAAAAATAAATTTTATATTTTTTTATTTAAAAATTTATTTTTAATTTAAAATACTTAAAAAATAATCTAAATAACTTGACAAACCCATAAATATCCTTAAAAAACCAAATCAATTTAAAATAAAAAATCTTCTTGGACTTAAATTTGTTTTTTTAGATAATTTTAAGATATAAAAACACATAAGTAAAACTCCTATAACTTTTTGACACTAAGGCTCCGTTTATTTGCAGGAAAATTATTTTTTTTTTAAAGTGAATTTCAGAAAAGTGAATTCCGAGGGAAATGAATTCTTGAAAAATAAAGTATTTTTCAATGTTTGGTAGTGTTATGAAAAATGAACTGGAAAACACTTTTCAGTGTTTGGTTATGTTATAGAAAATGAATTGGAAAATAATTTATTAATGTTTTATTTTTTTCAAGTTTATTAAAATAATAAAGAATAAATCTTACAAATTAAAAAGTTGAATAATAATGAAGTTGAAAAAAAATCATAAATTATCTCAAATAAAATAAATAATAATCAAAATAATAAAGATCAAATCTAAAAAAAAAGATGAAGAAATTAAAATAATAATAATTAACATTTCATAAAGTATTTCAAACAAAATAAATAACAATCAAAAGAATGAGAATCAAATTTGATAGAAAAAAATTTCAATAAAAAAATAATAGAAGAAAAGGCAAATAACAATTATAAAAATGAAAACCAAAGTTAATGTAAAGATTAAATTTTAAGAAATGAAATTGAAAAATAAATATTCAAAACAAAATATATATAACAATCAAAAGTTTGAGGATCAAATTTGATATAATCAACAAATAATGACATTTCTAAATTTTTCACAACTTTCAAAAAGTATTTTTCTCCAAATTTTTCAGGAAAACACTTTCCTGAAAATGAAGCCAAATTTTTATTTGACTGAAAATTGTTTTCTATTTACCAACTTTTCTAACAGCAAACAAACACAAGAAAGTTTGGAAAATATTTTTTCAGAAACTACTTTTTGAAAAACAAATACAAGAAAGTTTGGAAAGTATTTTCCTGGAAACCACTTTCCGATAAACAAACACAGCTAAAAAGAAAAACACTTTTCTGAAAATTAAGTCAAATTTTTTTATTAAAAAATATTTTCGTTGACTGGAAAGTGTTTTCTGTTGACCTGAAAGTGTTTTTTGTTGACCGGAAAATGTTTTCCGTTGACCAACTTTCCTAATGACAAACAAATATAGAAATGTTTAGAAAATGGTTTCCCGAAAACTGTTTTTCAGGAAACAACACAGAGACTAAAATTTATTATTTTAATGGTCAAAATGAGTATTCACATTATTTTTTTATTTTTATTGTTGAAATTTGGCAACTTCCCTCTTACTTCTCAAACAAAAACACTTAAAAATAATAAAAATAAATTGTTATAATAAAACTAAATTGAAAAAACATCAAGGGACTAGATTATATATAATTTATAAAAGTTGGTGACTAAATTAGACTTTTTATGTTAACTTTAAAACCACCGGGATTGTAACACATTTTCTACTTTGATTCAATGTCTTTTAATTTCTTTTTAACTCTCTAAATTAGATCAAAATTTTCTTTAATTTAACCCAAAATAATACACTCATAATGTTCAAGTACCAAATTAAAATAAATAAAATTTTAAATAATAGATACATAGGAAAATGTGAGAGAATGAAAATAACAGTGTGAAAAGTGAAAAGATGCTCCTTACATATTTTTAGTAATATGTGACTTTCAGCCCTTCTCAAATTTACGTGCCTTCTCTTCTTTATATTTTCTCGACCATTTATTTAGGTGAAGTACATACACATTCAATGATGTTGCCGTGGAAACATTGCCCCCGGATCGCGATCCTGGTCAGGCTACTTCAAACGATCCCCACCGTCGATTTCTTCAAAATCTACGGTCCAAAAACTTCCCCCGAAAAGAAAAGGTTCTTGAATTTCAAGAGAGCCCGCCTAAAAGAAGCAATCCTAGTGCTCTCAACACTCTCCACCCGGATCTCCATCTCTACCGTTCATAACATTACAAATCAACGATGTAGAATACATTTCATCCTCCTCTTCTCCCTCTCGTTTTTTTCCTATAAAAATCGGCAAGGCATTCATTTGTTTCCCGATCACCCAATGGCGCGCACGAAGCAGACAGCAAGAAAATCCACCGGAGGGAAAGCCCCAAGGAAGCAACTGGCGACCAAGGCAGCCAGGAAGTCAGCTCCAGCCACCGGAGGAGTGAAGAAGCCCCACCGGTTCAGGCCAGGAACGGTGGCGTTGAGAGAAATAAGGAAGTACCAGAAGAGCACAGAGCTGTTGATAAGAAAGCTACCATTTCAGAGGCTGGTGAGGGAAATAGCCCAAGATTTCAAGACAGACTTGAGGTTCCAAAGCAGCGCGGTAGCGGCACTTCAAGAGGCAGCAGAGGCGTACCTTGTTGGGTTGTTTGAGGACACCAACTTGTGTGCTATTCATGCTAAGAGGGTCACTATCATGCCTAAGGATATTCAGCTGGCCCGTAGAATTAGAGGGGAGAGAGCTTAAACAACATAGCTACTCTGTTAAGATTCATGGTTGGTAGGTTTAGGGTCAGGCTTCGTTGTAGATCTTTTTCTGGATTTAAATGACAAATTGGGATTTTTATTTTGAATTTAATTCTGGATTTATATTAAATTTATAAATTCAAGATAAAAATGTTACAATTACACCAGGAAAAGAAAATGGCAATACAAGGATGATAAATTCTTGAGTTCCCCTAAAAGAATGAAGACGTTCTTCATTTCACTCCCTTTGTCTCTCCTAATCGACTTCAGAATGCTTCTGTTGGGATACGACCAGCAAAGATGAAAGCTGAAACCATTTATTTTCAAAATTTAGTATCCGTGTGGGAAATATAGTGGTGATGGGAAAAGTTGCCAATAAAAGCGATGTAAAGCAGCCCTACAGTAATTTTCTAAAATGCATAGAATAAGACTGTCAAGGGAGATGACACAAAACTACAAACCTGGGTTCCAGCTATGATGGTGCCGTTGAGGGGATGGGCGGCGCACGCAGTAACGCCTTCAGACAATGGAATAAACCTATTTTGCTTGTTTCTTCTGTTCACCCTGGATGGCCTCTCTGCGTCCTCTATGGGACTGCAGTTCGTATAATTAGGGCAGCAGAATTTGAAATTAGCAAACCAACAAATACAAAGAGAGCAGGTGACAAATGCGAGAGAGATACGTTTGGGGTGGGAAATGAAAATGGCTAGACCGTTGTTTTTGCAAGCACAAATAAATGTAAGGGAAACATCAAACATGTATTGACAGCATTTACATATTCTTAATTGCGTCGATGATGTTTGGACATATGTTAGTCCACGATAGGAAAGATCAGGGATTAGATGTTACCCTAAATTTTTTTCGGAAAAGCACAAAACTTTGCTTTTGAAAGGATCCCTTTACCTGTAGTCCACGTGGCAAGGAGAGCTGGGATCAGGATAGAAATCTAAAAGATGGATGCCATTGTCAGTTGATCCAACCACATAGATCTGCATTAAGAGATACGACTTGAATTCCACAGTTCAAGCTTGAAATAGTTTGAAAACCAGATTTGAGCAGAATAAATTTGGGTTATGACTAGATGAAACAAGCATCGAGTTGTCAAAATAATTAACGAGCAGAAAACTCAATTCAAGAACTCGTGTGACTTCAAAAAACCGAATCAGGAAAACTATACAAATGAACCTGGAGTGAGAATGATGAAACAGATCCTTTAAGATCAATGCTTAGCTCGACACAGCTTGTTTAAGTGACCTACAAGAAGGGTCACCAAAAGGTGCAGACTGACAACCTTCACAATTTTAGTTTTCAAACGGATGTTTCTTCATTACTGGAATTCAATTCTGTTTCATGAAATGTACATGAAAATATTTTACTGAATATGCTGCTATAATGGCGTAGGCCACAAGCTGAATAAATTAACACCTAATCAATGATGTGCACTGCAAACATATTTCACAATGAACGAAATCACAAAAAGGTTCTTCCTTCTTGTTCCCTTTGCAAATGTTACTGCATTTGAACTGACCGGGGAATTTTGAGATAACTGTTTCATGCGTATCTCTAACATGAACCAGTCTACTCCAAGCACTGATGCGCAAATCACATAAATATTGTCTTATTATTTCTTGCTATCGTTCCAAGTCTCAGATTTTCAGCATTTTTTTTTTATTTTCTAATCAGAATCAAAGATTGCACTCTTTTGGCCATCCTATTAAAAAATATTACCATTTTCATATAGCATGGGATTTAATTTAAAGAAGCAAAGAAATTTACAGGCAAATCATAAACAGCTAGCATAATATTCTAGATTATAACAGCACCTTTGTCTAAAGACAGCAAATTCACACATCAAGATGGCATCACATGTATTACACAATGACATAAATAAACCAAGTGCAACCAGGTAAACAGAGGGTTGAGGCATCTTACTGAATGTGTCGCTAGCCATGATGGTTTTCTCAAGGATAACAGATCAGTGAAGGACCCATTCCTAATCACTCCAAGTCAACAAGTACATTTTCAATTAGGGAACGCAATTAGCAATTCTAATTATCAACATATACTGCAATTTTGCATGTGCCAAAATTACTTACAACCAAGCTGGGGGAGGGCAATGAACATGCGTAACTTGGAAATTGTAAATATCTAAAATGCCCGACCTGCATCATGTGAACAACTGGAAGGTCAAAACTAAATTAGAACACTTTCTCCACATTGGTTATGCAGACTGCTTGTCACCCAAAGGTCATCAATAGAAATTTTAAGGTTCAAACTTCCAAAACAATGACAATTTAAATGACCTTAACCATTAGGATGAGAAAATATGTAATGCATAATTTGATTTAAGATGATTTGCGTATATGCACATGAAAATGCAGACTACCAACAGAATTTTTAGGACAAACTACTGAGAAACTATGATTGAATTGAAAATTCAGAGTGGAGAGAAATAGATACGTAGGAAGAGTGAGGAGAAAAAGAAAAGCACTTGCATTTCTGACCTACCAACCATCATCAAGATGGAATGCCAACTGATACGGGCAAGAGGGATCAAAATCAATGGAGTGCACTTCTTTGGAGACAATATCTGATTGTGCCTGCAAAATGAATGGGACCAGCAGTTAAGAATGCAATATAAACAAGCAAAACACGATTGAGCATGAACCCTGTTCAATATATTATTATTTTATAACCTATTCTTCAACAGTTAACACCATTTATGTCAAACTTTTATTCATTATCACTTTGGTCTAAAATCCATAAATAGTGAATGCACATGATGAAAAGTGACACCAGGGCAGTCACACATACCTTCAAAGATCCTATTCTCTCAAGCATTGATGATAACTTCCAAGACGTTACAGGTGGATGGCACATCTGATTGGACAACAGTCAATGTTGTATGGACATAAAAACCAAACATAATTCAATTTTTTCATGTTATTGTTCTAAATAATTTCTTGATTCCCACATAGAATCGTGTCAAATGTCTAGCTCAAACAAGCTGCAATGACAAACAAGTGTTCAGGCCAGAGATACTATTGAACATTGTTTAGCAGGACAAAACAGTATAGATTCATGGTTATATACTTGAATTATCTAAAATAACAACCACGATTTGCAATTTTTCCACTAGCCATTCCAGTTCCAACATCACAAAATTGAGTTTTGAGTTAGCATGTCAAGATACAAGCCCAGCTACGAACCTCTTTATGAATTTGAAAAGCAGAAGGAGCTCTTCCTCCACGGAGATCCCACATATAAACTATTCCATGCCGACCACCCCCGAAAACCATCTGCGGTGAAGAATTTGCTTCTATCATGCTCCACCAAAAGATAGGTGAAATTTTCATGTACAAAAAATGTTTCATTGAACAAGTAATTTGCATTTTTTTCAATGAAAACAAGAATTTATAGTCATAGAGGAATAGTATGGATGGATAATAAGTTGACCCCCAATACGCAAAAATCATTTGAAAAGGGAACTCTAATGTAAGGTGTCCACCAAGAAGCAGAATACCACAAGGAAACTAGGAAAACCATTGAATCCCATAAAGAGGATAGTCATTAAAAGATTTCCTTGACATCTTATATTTGATGAACTAATGCAAATTTAACTGCACCTATCACACAATAAGCTAGCATTGTAATTAATATCTCAATTGGTAGCCTTTCTCATCCACTCTCGAGGCAAACTGAGGTCCTGAACATATGCTGCTATGAAAAGCACTTAGATGTACAGAGGGCCCTAGGAAAATTTTTAGTTTTTATGCAAGTCAAGCAGTGATGTAAAACTTCATTTCAGGGAGGAAAAGAGTGCATATATCACTTCCCAAGGAAACAATTGAAGTAGGTGCTAACCTGATTTTCCACATTTAACTTGATACTGTTAAGGGTACTACGGGAATTAGATGTAAGCTCAAGACATGGAAGTGCACTCATTCTTCTATCCCATACATTGACTCCACCATTTGTATCAGAAGCAATTAACCTACATTTAAAGCACAACACAGTCAGAAGGAAGAAATCATCATTCCTTACCGAGCAAGGAAAAACAATACTGAAGGCAAACAGAAGATTGAGATTATTAGGCTGTAAGGAATCCAGAGCAGAGAACATACTATTCTTACTCCATTTTTATCAAAGAATTCTAAGTTGGTTCAAACTTTAAGGTACAAATAAGCCATTTTCTGAGTTACTTGTAGACTTGGATGGCTAATGCAGTCTCCCATTGATACTTAGTAGATTATATGCTATCTTTCAGAAATCCAGCGTTGAAGTCTGGCATGAAAATTGGTTTTACTGACTGAAAGTTACTCACTTGTCTGCACCTACCTTGATTCTGAAGTGAAAGCAATATCTGTTAGACCTTTATGAATGTCAGACCCATGAACAGTGACAGCACGCCTTGTTTTTAAAACCTGGATTAAGAATAAATGAAATTATCATCATGGCATTGAAAATATAGGATGTTAACAGAACAATAAAAACGTGAATGAAAATTCAAAAAGAAAAGTAATGATAGGAATCAAAACCCGGCCTCAACTCCAGAAAAGTTAGAAAGGAAACTAGGTAGGCCAATTTGGAACCAGGAACCTGGTTCAGCTAAACAAATTAGGTAGGCCCATTTGATAACAGGAACCTAATTTAGCTAATCATGTCATCCAATGGTGCCTATGTTGATTTTTATGCTATTATTAAAACAATTTAATCAAAAGAGCACCAGTAATGCTTTAACACTTCTAAGCATCTATTGCCAGAAATGAAGAACTCATTCTTTTAGTTTCAACTTTCCAAAGATTCTCTTAACAAAACAATCCTGATTCTCCAACAAATAATTCTAGCCAAACCAAACTGCCAGTCCTGAAACCAAGTTTCCTCTGTTGTGTTTCCAATTTCATTATTACAGTTAAAAAATGAAACCTGAGAACCATCTATCTACTACACACAAAAATATATAGTAGTAGAAATATGGAAAAGGAAAAGATGAGATGATAAAGGAAAAGATCTTACTTCAACTGGTTCAGAAGAAATGTAACCAATATCAAAAATTTGTACTTCATTAGTTTTCATAGATGTGCAAGCGACCTACAAAAACAAGGAAAAATTTATCACGCAAAAAAATCATAACAAAATCAAGGTTATAACTGCATAATCAGCAGATGCAATCAACAAATTGATTAATGGTTCCCATGCTAGAATCATTAAACAGATGTGTTGATACTTTTTGTGAACGCTAATTTAATTGATCATCCAGTCAGGTATATTTTAATACAACATGCACTGCAAATATATGACATTTGCCCCATCTACCCTTGAGAAAATGATTAGAAATTGTAAATGCGCAAAATCCAAATAATCACACAGGTTCATTTGTTTTGTGTGTTATTTCCTGCTTCTTTTAATATCTCATATGCCCAAATATAATTCCAACTAATATTGAATGTTTTCCACAATGATTCCTATGCCATTTTCCAACTCATCCCCCTGCATAACTATCACAAAAAAAGAATGTAAGTTACAGACACTGATCTTTAAGTTCCGAGAGCAAGTCAAACTACATTCTAGAGGTCAGTATCTGGCAACAATTCCCTGCTATGATTGTTGAAATGAATAAACAATTCCAACAAACCTCATCTTGGTTGGCAAGATTCCAGCGAACTGAGTCTAGTTGTCGGCCCAAAGAATTGTGCAAGACATGTTTACTTTCATCTTCACACTTTCTTTCATCTTTGCCTAAGCCTGATAGAAAAATTAAATAAAAACAGAGTCAGTATGGAAAGAACATGACACCTCACCATACACACGCAGCTATAAAAGACTCCAAACTAGTCCCTATTAGTAGAGCTAACAGGGTATGATTCACCACAAACACATATAACTGACAGGTATGACAGGCTTCCAGAAATACATATCCCAAAAGAATATATAAAAAAAAAATGCATAGCAAGCTCGAAGTGGATCTTACATGGAAATGAATTATTAGCCTGAAAATAAAGTGATTCAAAGTCATGCACTGTCAAGCACCCTGATTTCGTCACTGATACTAAATAAATTCCCTGGAACACATATTCACAAAAATTACAAACGAAGCTTAGGAATAAAAGGAAAAAAATAACAAATCAAACTGTGCACAATGTTTCAAAAATCAGACAACTTATGAGTCGTAAACAAGTTAAAAATCAAGAAATAATTTTTTAACAATTCAAAATATGCATGGTGATTAAAGCATTCACCTTATTGTCAAACTCCAGGGCAGATACGCCTTGCCTGTAAAAAAGAAAAGAAAAAATCACAAAACGAGTTACTAATATTCTGAAAAATAATTAATAAAATGACAAGATTGATACAATAACTGACTTGTTTATAGCGAATTGGCGAGTCAAGTCAGAGGCCAAACCCCTCGAATTCAACTGCTGAAATAAAATTAGGTCAAATAATTATAATCACAGCAATTAAAAAAAAATAGAGATTGAGAATAATAGCATACATTAGTTCGACAAGGAATTGCAGCATCTCCTCCTCCAATTGTATGATACAAGTGCGGAAAAGCTCCAATCTTTACAGAAAAAAAAACCCTAAAAATACAAAAATAAGAGCTGAAAATTTGGTAAAAAAGAGAGGAGAAATTGAGACCTGAGAGTAGGATTGCAAGAGCAGAGCAGAGAGGTCATGGCGGTACTTTGACCCTAATCTGCCATTCAATTCGATTAAACTTCTCTTCCATTGATACAATGGAGTAGGTCTTCTAGGGTTTTCTTCCGCTGGAACCAAATACTTCTCCATTACAAGCAAAACAAAATAATCAAAATTTGAAGATTATTTGTTAAAATTACTAAAAAGAGTACATAGAAGCCCTTTCCATTTCCCGCCATTGGAATTGATGCTAACTTACAAACCTGACCGGTCCGCCCAGTTAACCGCTGATCCAGACCGAGCCGGAGCCAGTTCGTTTTTTCAAACTATTTTGAATGCTAACTTGATCAATCGACGACCTGGGTGGGATTCGATTGGTTGAATTGCAACGAATTTTTTTATTTAAAATAATATAATTTTAATTTTTTTTCTATATTTAAAAATTAAAACTCGGGTTTAAATCTCAAATTAACATAACGAACACAAACCCGAGTCTTAAACCAAATTAAACCCCGGGTTAGGTGCTTCGGGTGGATAAGCATTAAAGGAAAGGTAAAATTATATTTTAGCCTCTGTACACTCCCAAATCTTTTAATTTCATCCTTACAGTCTTTCAACGCTTCCATCATTCCCTTGATCTTAAAATTAAGGAAAGATGAAATTCCATCCCTCCATCTTAGTTAATTCACAAAATGACTTGCTTGCATGCTGAAAAACAAATAATAAAATCATAAATCTCTTTCAATTAAGCCTCTAAAAAGCCTTCAAGTGACACTTGTGCTGCCATATCTCCTCCTTCAAACTATTGATACCCTTGCAAGCCTCGCGAGTTCCTGGCTACTAAAGTTGCTTGAATCTAAGACAAAATCATCGAACACATGGGATTCAAAATAAACATCTCAGTCTCTCATTTAAATCCAGAAAAGATTTACAACGAAAACGAACCCCAGATCTACAATAATATGAAATCCAAACAGCGACAGACATGACACTCTGAAAACTAATAGCAATAGCTAAGTTGAATTCAGAAATAAAAATCCCAACTTGTCATTTAAATCCAGAAAAAGATCTACAACGAAGCCCAACCCTAAACCTATCAACCATGAATCTTAACAGAGACAGTCATGGCAGTCTGAAACCCAACATCAGTAGCTAAGTTGTTTAAGCTCTCTCCCCTCTAATTCTACGGGCCAGCTGAATATCCTTAGGCATGATAGTGACCCTCTTAGCATGAATAGCACACAAGTTGGTGTCCTCAAACAACCCAACAAGGTACGCCTCTGCTGCCTCTTGAAGTGCCGCTACCGCGCTGCTTTGGAACCTCAAGTCTGTCTTGAAATCTTGGGCTATTTCCCTCACCAGCCTCTGAAATGGTAGCTTTCTTATCAACAGCTCTGTGCTCTTCTGGTACTTCCTTATTTCTCTCAACGCCACCGTTCCTGGCCTGAACCGGTGGGGCTTCTTCACTCCTCCGGTGGCTGGAGCTGACTTCCTGGCTGCCTTGGTCGCCAGTTGCTTCCTTGGGGCTTTCCCTCCGGTGGATTTTCTTGCTGTCTGCTTCGTGCGCGCCATTGGGTGATCGGGAAGCTGTTTGTTTCTTGAGAAAATGAGGGGGAAATTAGGGTTTTAATTGTTTTGGTGGGAAACAAATGAATGCCTTGCCGATTTTTATAGGAAAAAAACGAGAGGGAGAAGAGGAGGATGAAATGTATTCTACATCGTTGATTTGTAATGTTATGAACGGTAGAGATGGAGATCCGGGTGCGCTGTAAAGTGACCAATAGGATTGATTCTAGTAGGCGGGCTGTTTTGAAACTTTGAGCTCATTCCCTCTTCGGGGAGAGGGTTTGGACGGTGGATTTTAAAGGAGTCGACGGTGAATAATGTTTGGAGAAGTCTGACGAGGATCACTATCCGCGTGCTCTGTTGAGTACCCAATATAAAAGCTTTATTTGCTTCATTTTAGGGGCATTGGGAGAGTAAATATGGACCGTTGATTTGCTAGACTATTCAATATGTAAATACATATAAGTCTATTTAATTACTGGGATTAATCTCAACCAAAAAAAAAATCATTAGCTTTTGAGCAAATTGAGTCCTCCAATATATATTTTTCTAGCATTAGATTTAAAAATTCTGATAAGATATTTATGCAGGAAATCATGCCTACTTGAGTTTTTCATAAAATTTAAGGACCCAGTTGAGTTCTCAAATCACATATATATTTTTTCCCATGATCCAATTCATTTACCCAAATTTTGGAACAAAGAAATGATCGAAATGAAAAAAAAAGAAAAAAAGTCAATATTGTTCATGCTTTCTAGACCGGCAAGTTGTGAATCGATAGTTTTGATTGATTTAATAAAAAAGTATAATTATTAAAATTAATTCAAAAAACTTATAATTTAGAGTTTGATTTAAATCGGTGTTTATATTGACTTAAAAAAAATATTAATCTTATAAAATTTAGTTAATAAAACTAAATTTTTAATAATATGATAAAATCCAACTAAAAAACTGATAATTTAAAATACTATGAGCTAACCTAATAACTTAATGATGTAAATTTTGGGTTTGGCGTAGCGGTGGAAGGGGCTTGTCTCCTTTCACTATATCTGGATTCGAGTTTTGACGTGCACGCTTGTCAACCTCGCAGTGTCTTACATACCTACTGAGTTTCCAGAATATTTAATGGACCGTAAGGATTAGTCGTGGTGCGGGCAAACTGGACCGAACACCTATGTAAATAAAAAAAAATGATACAAACCCACACCATTGAAAAAAAAAAAAATCTCCTCCTACGACATTAAAAACTTTCACAGTCAATGTCAAAACGTATGTTACACGTGTTACAAAAACCTACATTTTGTTGTCCAATTAACCTTCCACTCAACTGTACATGTAGCTACAGGACAAATTTCTGAAGTGAAACCTATACATGTGAATGGAAATCAATCGAAGGAAGCTCCTGACCTGTAAATTTTCTTTATATACACACAGCAATCACCAGGGAAGTTACAGTGAAGAATAAAAAATTATACCCAGTTGGTTGGAAGTGAAAAATAATGGAACCGGAAAGATGTTTCTCCGGCAGTGTCTCGATCAAGACTAATATCTGCCTCGTTTCTCACGACTACATCATTCGGAATATCAGCCGCTGGCAGGGGCTGTATTTGATTCTGACTAGGTTGGCGTGACAGTTGAATTTCAGGTGGCAATGCCATAACAGGAGGGGACACAGACCTAAGCCGACCACTGCCTCCTGCACTTGGCGGTGAAGACAATGTTCCGTCCCACAAGAGAACATGGATGAGAATAGGCACCTTGGCATGGCGATGTAAGGAAAGTTTCTGGCTTAGTGATACCGTGTCAAAACATCTGACTGCTCCTGTTGATGAAACCATCCAAGGAAGGACCTTCTGGTTTGATAATCTTGAAACAACCAGCAGTCTCGATGAGCTTGTTGCTTCTTTGTATAGATTGCTAAGCCCTGACCTTGTCGATGGTACATTGTCATCATCGTCCATAACTGATGAAACGTAGATAAAGCCCTGTCGACACGAAACGAAAGCTCGGCAAATTAGCATCTTCGAAACATTGGTTGAGTCTGACAGTTGACTCGCTAGCCCAAACCTGTTCAGAGCCAGTTTTTTACGAACCATTTGAGGAATTGACTCCTGTTAACCCAATGACTTGGAGGTTGAACCAACAACCAGTGACTGAGGCCCTAAACCGGGTCTGACGACTATGCTTCAAAATGACAAGTTACGAAAAAGATTAGAGTTGTGACTTGTGACCTGGAGAGTTATATAGAATACCTCTTCTGTGCGGCTGATTGAAAATCCAAGCTTAGTATCATCTTCTTTTATTTTGATCTCAATTGCAAATTCTCCACATAAAGGTGCATACCAAAGACGAACTGCTCTCACTACACCGAGATCAACCCCATGGTAATCCTCAAAACCATACAAGCTTACATGTGCAAGCCTAGACAAATCGGAAAATGAACCAGCATTCACAGTCGAGGAAGCTGTCTCTCCTGATATCTGTCCAAAAATATAAAAGAAACATGCTTTTCATCGTTGCAAGCCAGTTGGAGATTGCCAGAATTATAAAAAAAGTACTCATGCTTTCTGTCTTAACTAATAACCCAACTTTGTTGAGGTTAGGGTGGTTACCTTGGTAAGCAAGGATTCGGTCTGAATATTCATGAAAACAATTGGAACTCCAGAAGCCTGAGATGCATACAGCCACGCATTTGCCCTGGCTAGAGTGTCCTCCAAGTCATTGTATCGAGAAGCAACTCGGTCTGAAGCTTTTGGAAGGAGGAGCAAAGAAAGAAAGCTGCTAGAGGTGGGAATTACCACCTCCTGCATCTTCTTTTCCCACGGATAAGCCACATACCCATCTTGAAGCTTAGCCCCCTGTAATGCACTAACAATTCTGGAGCTTCTTGAAGCTACAAAATGCAACTAATCGTCTCACATTGATAGAAACGATAGCAGAACATAAAAGATAGGTTGCAAATTACATTCTGGTTCACCACATCAGCAAGTACAGAGGACTGGAGATTCCATATATTGCCTAGACCTATATATCAGCTACTTGTTATTAAGGGTATTCGAGATGTATACTAATGTTTTAAGCATTCCATCGCATTAATTTGTTGACACTTATGAAGCTGGATTAAGCGCTCAACAAAAGCTGCAGGAAACTGCAACCACTGACAAGTTTCAACAGTAAGGCAATACCAGAAAATTGAAAACAGTCGTCTACGACAGTGAAAATTCTGTTGGCTTTGAAAAATACGGACAAAATCCCCGCTGAAAAACCGTCATTGAAGAGTATCTCGTGGGGTTTTCTATTCCATTGGTATTTAAAAACGCCGATGAAATCTTCAACAGAATATGACTTTTGTGGTGACTGGTTTTGAGACTTGAACAAGCACTCCTGTAGTGGATAAATTCTTGTGGGCAACCAATGTTTCTTGCAGAATCTGAAATCTGTGAGGTCCAAAACCACGGCCACTTGCCCATGTGTAAACATCAAAACCTCAAAAAATGAAGAGTTGAAATAGAGACATCAATCAAATATGATGTGAAAGAAAAGAGGTGGCCTGACATGAATTGTAATTAATTAATAAGAGCCAACACCACTCTAAGCCAAAAGAATGACACAGTGCCATGTTCGCTGCCCCAGATTAGAAACAGCAGTGGATTAAAAGGATAAAATAACTGAATTATCAAGAATATTCATAAAAATCAATATGAAAAACAGGAAAAAATTGACTTTTTGAGATAATCCCACGTAAAAAATCTTCAAAAAATTAATTCGGTTCAATTTAATATTAGATTTTAGAAATAAAAAAAAACAGTTTGAGAAATCAAACAAAAAAAACTAAGAATATATATAATTAAACAAAGTTAAAATTGATCCAAACTAATTACGGCCTTTTATTTTTATTCCAATTCGATTCCTTCCCTTAAAAACATTGGAATTCTTCTAACAAGACAAAAATTGTCTTAATCGATGTTGACGGCCAAGCTACTCTCATTCCAGAGGCACTTTCTTGAAAACGGCTCTGATAGGAAAAGGGAAGAATTCATGAACCTGACAAGTGGGGCAAGAAGATAAACTGTATACAAGAAATCCACTGACTTTTTCTTGTGATTATCCAGAAAACAAATAATTAAGATATGCGTGGAATGCAATTGAAACTATATTTTTTTTAAAATTGTAAAAAAAAATTATTAAAAAAAATTATGTTTGTAAATTATTTTTATATTTAATTTTAAAAAATAAAAAAATATTACTTAAATATTTTTTCAAATAAAAAATACTTTAAACCTTATCCAACAACTTTTAATAAAAAATACCTTGAACCTTTTCAAATATCATTAACACAGTCTATTTAAACGATAGTCAACTACTTTTAATATTCATATATTGTTGTTTTGATAATTTGTTATTTTTTAAACCCTTTTAAGCTTCCCTGTGAAATTTGAAGAACAATACTATAATCTTCTTTTTAATTAAACTTGAGACAAAAAGGCTTTATATTAGGGTTATTAAACCCGATTTAGATCATGATTTTGTTTGAGACAAATTGAATGGGTTAATATGGTGTATCAAAACAATATTATTTTAAATCTTTTTAAATTAAAAAAAATATTTTCTAAAAAAATAATCAATTCAAGTCTATTAACATAAAATTAACTTCTATTTTATTTTTTTAAACCTAGCCCGATTCAAATCACAGGTGAACTTGTTGTTTCAAGGACCAGGTTTAAATTAAAACTATACTTTATACCAGCACTGTTAAAGATAATAAATAAATAAAATCCCCCCAACCCTGCTTATCTCAAGATAAAAGGTATATCCTCCTCATCAAAAAGTCATGCAAGGCACCATTCTCAGAAACATCAAAACTTTCAAGCAAAGTTCATCATCTAACTCACCTTGTAGCTCAAAGCATTCAGCCTCGGACCGATCCGTGAACCCGACAGCGTAATTCGGATCCTCAATAGACCTCAAAACATATTTATTTTTGTAACCCGACTCGGGCACAACACAGGCATGCAACTCAGCAAACTCATCTCTGCCACGTCTAACTCGAACAACAATGGAAGTCTCTTTGTTTTTGAACGATTTATGAAGTATCTTTTGAACCCCACTTTTTCCGTTCTCGAACGGAGCTTTATATCTTACAGACCTGGATCCGGATGATGATGACCCGGATCCGATCAGAATTTCTTCAACTATATCTCCTGTTTGGAGCATGTCTCCTGTCCATTCGCCAGCTGTTGAACTCCCTTTTAGACATTCCACTGAGAGAACGATAACTGAATTTGAGTCTCTTCCTCGTTTTTCTGGTCGTGAGTTTCTGTCCATGGTCATTTCTCCGGTCGGGTTATGATTTTCTGGCAAAGGAGGTTAGCTTGGTGTTTGTAAGGTGACCATTGTTGGGTTGATCAGGAAGCGTTGATCTTGAAACCAAACAGGGAGAGGAACTATAGATAGGTTTCGGATTCTAGTTCTGCATTCTAGAAGAGAGATTGAGGAGGGAGGAAGTGGAGGAATTGTTTAAATTGTTGTTAGAAATGGTTATGAGAGAGGAGGCGGAGGGGTTTAGGAGTTAATTATATACAACTGGAGTTATATAAGATTAGATTTTTGGAGGGCTGTTTTGTTAATTCGTGTATTTGCAGATGTAAGAGAATGATACGTGGTGGATCTGTGCTAGAGTTTTGTTTGGTGGCGTGTTTCAGTTTTATGCTATTCAATTCATCTTGTAAAATGTTTTTTTAACCTTAACAAACATTAAGGTAGTGTTTTCAAGGGATTTCTTAGATGTTAATATCACAATGTAAAAAATAAAAATATTTTAATATAATTTTATAAAAACGTACCGTGAGATAGAATTTTGACTTGTTTTTTTTCCGGTAACTTGTTATGTTAAGCAAAGAAGTACTTTTCAAAGAGTTCATGGCAATGGTTTACGGTTATTTGCTAGCTATAATGCACCAGAATGTATATTCAACGTTTTATATATTATACTATGTTTAAAAATATGTGGAAAATCACTGTATTAATATTATATACATAGAATATTTATATTATGAATTACATCGTAAATGTTGAATATTTATGTTTGTATACTGCATTGTAAATATTTAAAGAATTATAAAAACATTATTTTTTTATTTTTAATTTTAAAAGCTGATTATACATGTCGAATTAAGATACAACCATCTAACTCAAGTCTTGTAGGTTTAATAAAGTTGTCAAATTCAAAAGTGATTAATCGTAAAACTCATGTCTAAAATAACCATCAAATTTAAATCTTTTTGTTAAATTTTTTTGTGTTTGATGTTTCATCAAATTTAAAATATTATTTATATTAAAAAATTATTATTAACTTGTTGCTGAGCACGAGCTAATATCCCAATGATCGTATTTATATAATGTCATGGTTTATATTATTTTATGTTTATTTTTTATTAAAAAATAAAAATATTAAAATTTAAATTTGAGATGACTTAGCTAAGAAGGTTTTGATATTATATTAAAAAAATTATTTTAACTAAATAATTTAAATTATTAAATATAATTTTAAAATATAATTTATATTATTTTTTAATAATTCTAAACGGATCAATCAAGAATTTAAACGTCGTGGTTAAGAAAATCCTGAATAGAGAAGTGCTCACCTGGGGCAAGATACTGTTGTTTGTCAAAAACAGTACGGCAGTCATTGGTCAGTGGTCAAGTCTTTTAATATTCTATTTAGAATATAACATCTGTGCAAGCTGGTAACGATGGGAGGGCTGAGAGGAATTGATGGGAATTAATTAATTCATGGTAATTTCTTTTCTCCTCAGGAAATCAAAAAAGACAAGCAGTCAACCAGGGAAATGGGGGAAGTTGCTGCTACGAGAAAAATATATATTAACATATCTCAGATGAATTAATCACACATGAATATATAAGCAATTTTCTTTTTTATCCATACTTCAGTACTGATTATTTTTTTATGGAAAACTTAGATTTTTCTTTTTTGATGGTTATAAATAAAAGGTGGATTTAATTAATTTTTTTATGGTCAAGATCTTGAAGATCAGTGGTTATCCAGATAAATTTATTAAGTTTTTCTAAACGTATCAAGTTTATGTGGGATGTATGATTTTAGGATCATTAAAAAAACTTAATCTTGATTTACATATAAACAGATTTAAATATACATTGTATCGTTAAATAAATAAAAAAATTATCTATCTTAAAATAGAAAATAAAACCCTAGGCACTTATGAAAAAAGGCAAAAAAAAACAACAAACACATGATTTGCAAACTGAAACTTTTTTTATTAAAATTGAATGAAAATTTTTTGATTGATAAATTTCATTTCTTGATTAGAATAGGGAAAGTTTGGTATTGTTTTTGAAACTACCATTTCAAAAATATATGAAAAATATTAAATTTGATAATTTTAATAGGCTAGATATTAAAAATAAAATATATAAAAACATTATTTTTAAATAACTTTAAACGAAAATTATTAAAAAAAATATTTTATATTACATTTTCAAATACCAGCTAAAAACAACAAGCCTGAGGAATGAATAACTAAATAAATAAATTTCTTTAGAACACAAGCAAGAGATGGGCAATATCTATAGAAGATTCCAGGATATGAAATGTGTTTCATATTGTATTGGTTTCTATGGTTATAATTTAAAAAAAAATATTTTATAAAATATATTTTTAGTTAAAGTTAGTTTGATATTTATACATGTCTGGTTAAAACTGTAATTAAAATTAAAATTGAATAAAAGATAATTTAATATATTTGATTAAAAATGCTTTTTAAACCGAGTTTGTAAAATAAGTAATATATATATATATATATGATTTCAAATTTAAATATTATCGATTTAACTGCTACTATAATATCATGAAATAAATAATACTTTATATTAAATATTTTTTATTATTCTATTAAACTATCTACAATTCCATTAGATACAAAATTCATATAATAAGAACTGTAATTTTCATAATTTTTTGAATGTGTAATAAAATTAAAAAAAATATTATCAAGAATAAAAATAAAATTATAATATAAGTAAATTTAATTCATATAAATAATACGAGTAAAATTACTGATTTTTTTAAAAAGGAAACATTGTTCATTACAGTGAACAGTATAAATGAATTAAAGTGAATAGCATACGAGTGAATTAAAATGAGCATTCACTCGCATTGTTCATTTTAATTCACTCGCACTGTTCACTAAAGTAGCAACGAGTTATTTTTATTTTTCTTGCGTTTTAAATGCATGTATATAGTATAGTGTACCCCATAGAAAATAAATTATGTTTACTGAATAATTGTTGCGTTTTAAATGCATGTATGTGTGGTGGATCCATAAAAAATAAATTATATTTTTATGTTTACTAAAGAATTGCAGAAGCAACCAAACAAATAGACAAGCTCTGAAAATATATTTAGTATTATAGTAGTTTTTATGGTTGTGATTTGAAAACATTTATTTTATAAAAAATATTTTTAGTTGATATTTACATGTGTGTTTTTTAAAAACCACGGTTAAAATTAAGGTTATACAATAAAAAATTAATATTAGTAGTTTTAAATTTACATATTATAGATTTAACTATTACCATTACTTCACGAAATAAATAACACTTCATATAAAATATTTTTTATTATTTATTAAATTATCTATAATTTCACTGCGTATAAAATTTATGTGACAAGAACTACAATTTTTATAATTTTTTGAACGTGCAATGAAATTAAATAAAATGTTATTAAGAATAAATTTGAGATTACGGTACGAGTAAATTTAATTTATTTTAAATTATTTTTTCAAAAAACAAAAAATATTATTATTCATATTCAAGAAAACAATATGATTAAAATTAATTCATTGCACTGGTTTTTTTAAAAAAATATTCACGTGAACAATGTAAATGAATTATTCATTCCAGTAAGTTTTTGATTGAAAAATTATTTATTAAAATAATCAGTGTAATTAAATTAAAATTCACTCACACAGTCCATTTTAATGAAAAGTACAAGTAAATAAAAAAAACACAAAACTTTTTTATATATATATTTTAAATGGAGCATTGTAAAAAATAAATTATATTATTGCTTCAAACATGGAAGCAACTATGCAAATAAACCAATTCAAAGTTGACTAAATAGCAGTAAAACACCCCTGCATGCTATTCTAGAAAGTAAGTGTGTACGACTCAATCACCAATGAGTAAAAAATATTTACCTTGAAATTTTATTATTTGCTAGCACGCCATTGATTTCACGTGTGTATTCTATGTATAAAAAATAATTTACCAAACAAATTAACCCACAATACAATAAAAAAACAATATAATTTTAATTAAAATAATATTATATTTATCCAACTCGTCACTTAATCCTTATACCTAGTTGAATTTAATAACTTTACATTAAACATGTTTGTTTTGCTTCATTTTTTTTCCATATGATTTTGCCCTTTTTATGAATTCTAAAGTACTTAATGCTTGATTTGAAAAGTCCATCCTATTACATACGAGTATGATTAAAAAAATAAAGATAAAGATTTATTCACTCACGTATCTATATTTTTTGAACTAGTTGGATTGTACTATTCAACAAACAAAGCTCTGACCATTAAACAAGTGGATCTAGCTCAAGTAACGAGCCAACCTCGCACGCGGCACGTAATTTAATTGATGAAACCGTAACCCCAAAAAAAAGAAGGAAAAAAGAGTGAATTTAAAAATACACACATGACAAAAAAATTATTAATTTAAGGATTGAAGACCGAGTTCATGTCGATTCACAAGTTGAGGAAAAGCTAGAACCACCCATTGGGCCTTGACATTACCTTTGGAGATTAGGAGTGTAAATAAAAAAAATTAGTTCAGGGACTAATTTCAAATGGTGTTAAACTTTAGGGATTGTTGTCACTGCACGCAGGCACCAATGCCTCGAATCATCTTTCACATGCATCACAATTTTCATCATGTAATTTAATTATTTTTTATATTTGCCATCCCTATTTTTAAAAATTAAAATCTATATCTTAATTTAATGATCAGATAATTATTGTTTTTTACATCAGATAATTTTTCTTATGTTTTTAAAAGAGATAAATTATTAAAAAGATTTTCACACCAGTAGAGGAAGGGAACAGAAAATTACTTTAAGATATTTATAATTTAATGATAGCTCCCCGACATCTTTTTTACCATCTTTTAATCTGTGATCTGCCACGTGGATTTAAGAACGGCAAGTCGGCGATAGGAAAGAGCAAGTAATAACATGGATAAGACAAAAGATCGCACATCAGAATCCCAAAGTGGAAGACCGGCGGGGTCAATCAGATACTCAACCTCTGATAGGCTGGGAAAGAAACAAGTTAATCGATGGAGGTATCGCTTACCTGGTGGTTAAGTATTAAATTTATTTTTTAAAATTTATTAATTTAAATTTTATGAATTCCTTAACTACTAAAAATTTATATAATTATTAATTTTAAGATTTTGTAAGATTAGTTAAAGTATATACCAGTTAGCGCAAATATTTATATTAATTAAAAAATAAATACAAAATCTATAAAATTAGTAAATATATATATATAAACTAATTTAAATATTCATATTAAATTTTTTTAAAAACATAAGTGCGTTAGCGGTGAGAAGAAGAAAATGTTTAAAGCTACGCTGTTCCTAACAGCAAATTTTGTTTCGAAGATCAAATTCACTTATAAGGGAAATTTAAACATCAAAAACTTTATTAATGATAAATTTGTAATATTTTAAATAATTTTTTTAGGAAAGAGAATTACATCAGTAAAAAAATTTAAAATACACGATGTAAAGTTAAATTATATATATATATACTTTAATAAATAAAAAAGTGACGTATAGAGTGTCCGTTTGCTGAACTATAAGATGTTTTTAATAAGTCACTGTGGCAACTACTTTGAGTATATATTTTGTTGTTTAGTTATTTTTACCCTTACTCTTTATAATTTAAAAAATTATAGTTTACATTATAATTTTTACTATGCCTATAACAATTTATAACTTAAATTATCCTATATAACTTAGTTTATTTTTATACCCGCTGTTTGAATTTTCAAGAGAAGGATGGTAATTATAAAAAAAAAATAAAATATAGGATGATAATTCATGAGGATTCTTTTCATCTCTTACTTCACAAACACAAACATCTAATGTACGAAAATGAGAATTCTAAAAGCCCCATGTAATCGACCATGGAAACACGGCACCATGGTTTATGAAAAAAGCAAGAGCAGACGGTCCCATGGTAAGAGTTTTGAGTAGACTACAAGAAGACTCGCGCTCATGAATGGTACCAACCTCTTATCCTATAGTTGACTAGCATGAAAGAAAATAAATTCATATTTGTCTCATCATCTCGATAAAACTATGCAGCCACCTTGCTATTTTCATATTCCAGAAAATAAAAGCAAAAAGCAAATGGATTGGAGTGTAGGGTACTAAGTTTTTTTTTTTTTTTAAAAAAACAATTTATATAAGGTATAAAGTTCTTGGTTCATGGTGTTATCGAGTATTTTTTTTTTTGAATTCTAAAAAATCTTATTTTTTAAAATATGCATTTTATTAATGAGTAAAATCTCGAATATTTTAAATTTTTATAAGAGTTGCATATCTTAATTCAAACTTAAAACTTATTATATAAATCTCAAGATTTTTACTATCACATCTAATCCCTTGTGTTATAAAGTATCACTAAAGCACAAGTCACAAAGTTTTTGTTCCATGGTGTTCTCAAGTATATATATAAATAAATAAAGTGGGTATATAAATTGCTTTGAGAATTGAATTTAATGTGTTCTTCTTGTATTTATTGATTTTTCTCTCGTAATAAAAAGGGTTATTTTCAGACATGAGTTTAACAAACCACGTTAAATCTCCTTGGTTTTTTTCACACGCTTCTGCGAATTGCATCCAACAGTCGGGAAAACAAGATGAGACTTTCAGAGGCAAGTTCATATGTAAATTGCCACAGCAAAGAAAAATATGGATGCTCCTTCACGATCATCATCGTCATTGATCACAATTCGTTGTTATCTGGTTTATTTTCTTGCAAAAAGAATGAACAGTGATCGCCAAATCTCTCTAGTTGGGGCAGGTACGTGCCCAGTTACTGATTTTTTTCACATTGAAATACCAAGTGGCTAGGAAAACACCACTGATACCAGGTGAAAGGTGAATGTTTACGAGGGTATTTAAAAATATAGTAATAGTTATTTTTTTAAATAATTTTTAATTGGAAATAAATTAAAATAATATTTTTTATTTTTAAAAAATATTTTTGGTATAAATATATTAAAATAATCTGAAAATAATAAGAAAATATTAATTTAAAATAAAAAATAAATATTTTTTAAATATATTTCTAAAACATAAAAACAAATATGCTCTACCATAATAAATATGCTGTTCCCATAAGGATACAAAATGAAGGAGCTAGGCATTTATACTTGAGCAATCAACCGTAGTTACACGCATCATTAATAAGAAATACAAAATTATAAGAGGCCAAATGTCTATTAACTTACAGTAAGCGCCGATCAATTCGAACTCGAGTGGCATTTCGTTGCCTCCATTCCATGCTAAATTAATCTCACAGAAAATCAACCAATCACGTGTTAGAAGCTTAACATAGATTAAAAAAAAAGAAAAGAAAAATCATGGCTCCTAAATCCACTGTGAGCCTATAAGTTGACATGAAAAACCTATTTCAAGTTGAGCTAGAAAAAACATTAATCCGAGACTTTTTTCGGATTTTCTTAGACCAAGTCTAACAATCATTGATAAATGTGCAGGGGTGATGTGAGGTACGCGGTGGAGATTAACAATCAGTATAAACCAAGGCATGACAATATTTTCATATTATTTGAAAGACAAGTTGAGATATTCAAAGGGAAATTCACATCCATAACCATAAGCAAGGAAAGTTATCAAAGAAGGAAAATTGGGGTAGGTGATTATGATGATCTTTCAACATCTGCCCCATTAAACCCCCCGGCCAATTCAGATTTCAAATATTTTGCCAGGATGAACGAAAAGAAGAAGAAATTATCAACAGGAGGAAGTCACTAAAGCTGATATTTTTACACTAAACACATAAATATTAGGTCTGCACATCCACCTAAAACTAGGTTCATTAGTTTTGAAATTCTACTACGTTAACAACAACATAATACATAACAACAGCAACATGAGTTATCCATTCTCTACATTCTTCTTCTACCCCATAAACCTACAAAGAAGTGGCAGCAAAAAATAACGTTACACAACAGTATATGGTTTTAGATAAGCTGTAATCAAAGCATGTGCAGAAATCATATCAACCATCAAGCAACAAATGTATCTTTTCCAGAGAAAGAGAAAATCTCATTCAAAGGGCACCGCGAGATGTGATAATGGCATATTTAAAACATTTGTTGGGTTAAAATTTAGCACTCATTCCCATAACCTAGCTAAAGTTTGCAAAATTACCATTTAGGGTGGATGGAGATTTTCGGAGTTGATTCCTGAAAGAATTGAATGGTCACAGAAAGCAAAGCATGCAACTGGGAGCAAGTCAATTTTTTCGAGTCATTATTATAAAGTTTTCCCCGCATTCCAAACACCAACAGGTTCGTTTTTTACCGACCTCATTTTTCAGATTCTGAGATGTGCAACTTCATGCCAACTTCCTGGAAAGCAAATTTAAAGGTGTTAGGGAAACTTGAAAAGAGAAAATGCTTAGGTTCTCAAATCTCAAGTACTCAAATATGGACGCTGCTTTCTTATATATATTAACCACCTATGACAGGTGTGCATTACTTACTAGACCCATCTCTTATTGGAAGATGTATTCTTAGTCGCACTTTGAGTCCGCCTTCTAATCTTCCTGATGTCCCCTTCAGCTGACAACTGCTTTGGCCTCGAAGTAGGAAGCCCAATGGACTTTTGATTTGCCGATATTTCTCTAAGAGGATTTTCTGATCTAGACTGTATGTGAAACTCGGTTAATCCTACCAAAGAACTGGAAGCCTTTGCTGGTGCTGATTTCTGGTTTTTTGTTAAACCAAGCTCAGTACTCTGAACGGGAGTCTCCTGAAGTGTAACAACGGGGGCTTGTTTTTAAGCTCACAGGATAGAAGTTGAATTGGAAAAGCACTACTAATTGTACTATTCTGATAAGGATCACCTCAATTTTAGCAGCAGGAGCTTGTGGTCGGTTCACAGGAGAGGAATCTGAATCAGAGGAGGAAGGACTAGTGGTACTATCCATGTCATAAACTACGTTATTCACCATGAGAGGAAGTTTTGAACTGTCTGAGATAGACGATGAGGAGGAGGATGGTCTACGAAGTCTTGTAAGACTCACCACCTGTAAAACCTCGAGTTCTGGAAGTTAGACCATTATCTCAGACACAATATTGATTACACACCAATCCTAATAATATACACCCAAGTCAGTTCCAACAAACACAAATATTACTATGGATTATTCATGATTCATAAACAAGATGAAGATATGCCATAAACTTTTTCCGTATTAAACACACAAAACTGTAGCCTGTGTGCTTAGATTTCTTATGTGCCAAGAACATTCTGTGTTCTGATTTTGTCCTCTGCAGAGCATCAGAATCTCACGCTTTCACAACAAGAGAGAAATACGATAACCAAGACAGTATAATAAAGAGAACGAAAGAAAGGTGATGTTGCAAAGCATGCACATCTTTTATCAAGTTTCACTGTTTCCAACTCTTTCCTAAATAATTTTGCTAATATTGACTTCTTACCTTTTGTTCTAATACCATCATGTCCTTCCTAAGTCTTGTAATCATTGTGTTCTTCCTGCATATAATGTCTTCCAACTCTCCAATTCTCTATTATTACGGGAAAAAAGATTTATTGGAACAAGTCAGATATAAATATGGTGAGTAGAGAAGCAAAGGAAACACAGTAAAAAATTTGCTCATATGAGTCAAAATACCTTAGAACCTGCCATATTATTTGATTGAAGAATACCAGCCAGCTCCTTTATGGTGGCATCCTTCTCTTCACACTCTCTCTTGAGGTTGCAGATGTCTTGGTCTATTGCAAAAGCGTTCATCTGTAGAGACACGGCATGAGGTCACTGAAATGCGAACTACATAGTTGATAGATTAGTGAGTGATCCTCTCTCTTTCCACCTCAATGGATATGTAATGGTGAAAACATTACAGAAATCGTAATCAGCTACTGCCAATTTATTTAATAAAATCAACTTCAAGAATTGGTAACTTTGGTACTTCATACAGTTTCCAATAAACAAAATGCATCCATTGCTTAAAGTTCATAAATTTGTGGAAGTAGATAATTTGCCAAGGAAAGAACAAAGAGATAACACATGAAAGATATAAATCATCCTACAAAACCACACCCCAGACCCCAAGTTAATACAAAGTAATCAGAATTAATTATTTGCCATTAGCCAATTCGAGTGACGAACTGATCATACCTGTCCTTTGCAGTGTGGAAAACCATAATCATCATATTGCACAGGATTTCAGTTGTGAAATACCAAAATTTAAGGGGCTTTTAACAGAACTATTTCTAAACTTCAGTTTTTAGTGGTAATCTGATCTCTTCAAATTATAATACCAGTGAAAAAATCTGTAAAAAGTATATTCTGTTTCCGAATCTTCCACCACCTGCATATCTGCTGCTGATGTAACACTTGAGGCCCAATCTGACAAATCTGACATGCGGCGCTCTTCATGCTCCACCACCTCATTTATGAAAGGCATTTTGTACTGCAACACCTCATCACCTCTAGAAACTTTGACAACAGAGTTTCCCTTACAAAATTAACGAACTATAGTATTTGAGCATTTGGACACGAACTCTGACTCTTAAGATTATAATTATTCAAAACACCAAAAGACACAAACTTGGCGTCTATATAAATTGATTCTCACCATCAAACCAGCAAGCAGGTCTTGGTGTTGTTCACAATGCCAACAACCACAGTCAACAAATTTAATTTTATCACAACCAAAAACATCATTAGATGGCGGTTCTACGTTCTTGTTGTTGAATGATGCATTGGCCTTGGTTCCTGCCTGGCTGTTAATGTTACTCAACTGATCACACAGATTATCAAGCTTCTGCTGCATGCTTGATAGCACCTGATCCTGAAAAGCATTTGGTAAAAAGAATTATATCAGACAAGTCTCATGGCTACAAGAACAATTCATTCTTTATATGAATTTGAATTTATTTGAATCCTGCTCAGGTTCAAACAAGAGGTAATACCTATAAGCAGCAACAGGACAAGGGTGGGGTTAAAAAGAACTGTACTAGACATGAAAATTCATAGAGGTGGATTCAAAATTCAAAACAAGATTTCCAACATGACATCCGGGGTCTTATTTTTGTAACTGCTGTCTTAAATATCAAAACACATGACAACATTCCATATGGATTACACATTAAGAATCAATTGATCAAATCTAGGATTAAACCATATTTTTATTACTTGAATCATATCAAAACTGAAAATTTATGAGAAACTGCTCTTAAAGCAGAATCTTTCAACTCCTGCTGATTCAAAAATCATCATTAGAGATAAAGCTAATTAATAAACCAAACCATTAATTAAAACAAATTAAGCCATCAAAATAACATCAACCACCCTCCAAGGTTCCTACCTTTCGTACAAAATCAAGCAACAAACCTTCCATTCACGCTCAAAAATCAAAAAAGACTAAGTTTTTAAGCAAACCCATTTCCAAAAATCTAAAAACAAACAAAATCCATTCACAAAATCAAGTTAAAATCACTAACCCTAAGCTCCACAGACTTCTTGAGCTGATTAATGATCCCATTCTTTTTAGACTCAGAAACAGCAACACCAATAACAGCAACAATCAGAAACCTTTGAGCAGGACTAAACAGCTCCCAAGCCACACCATCCTCCAGTCTCAACCCAATGGAATTAGCCGAGCTGGCTTCCTCTGCATTCACAAGCCGCCCTCGCAAAGACACCCAGGCCAGCCGGAGAGACGACGTGACGGCTCGGGTCGGCGTGAAGTGGCTGGAGAGGCGGCGGCGGGAGGAGGGAGATGGGATTGGAGGGAATGGGGAGAGAGTGACAAATGACGATGATGGAGGTACTTGAGCCGAGCTGGGGTGGGAGCCGGGCAGGCGGGTGCAGTCGGCTTCTTCTTGTTCCATGAAGAGGAAGGAAAAAAACAGAGTGCGTGATTGCAGGGAGTTCGTGGATTTCGAACGTTGTGATTTATTGTGTGGCATTAAATTTGTTGCTATTTCTTTGAATGGTTTTTAAGGTATGAATTCAAATTTTGTGATTTGAGAGGGAATTCTTCGAATTATTGAAGCTGAACGTTGGCTGTCTAGTTGTCCTAACGCTTTCGACTCCACTATTTTTTATTAAAAATACTTTTTTTTTCAAGAAAACTTTTGAATATTATTTCTTTTAGACTGGTTTAATTATATCATTAAAAATTTAATCAAGTTAATTAAATTCTATTATATTATTATCTTATCTAGTTTAATTAAAAATTTAAATAAAGTTATATTTCAAGTCTTGAAATTATTAGATCAATTCATCATGGAGATTTTCTGATTAGATTTAACAACTACAATTTTTTAATGAGAATTTAAACAGATAAGACATAATTAAAATATTGTATTAAAACAATATTTTTTTTTCAAAAAATAAAACCTTCTTTTCTCTGATTAACACTCCAAATGAAGGGGAAACTTTATTATTACAAGAATTCACATAATTCTATATTTCATATGCTTAAATTTAATAATTTTATTAAAATTGATATGATTTGAGTGATTTAACGGAATAAAAACTATATTAATTTTCCCATTCATTTTACCAAATATTAAAGTGTATAATTATATTAACAAATTTTAATAAAATATTAAAAGTAAAATAATATGTAAAAATATTAAAGTTTGAAAAATAAGTTTAGTTGCGAAAATTGCCTGAAAAGATAATAATATATAATTTAACTAAGTTCATGTCTTTTATAATTTAACTTAAAATTTTATTTGTATTAAGTTTCAAGTTATGAATTTTTTAAATCAATCTATAAAATTTATTAATATTTAAAAATATGATAACAGTTATTTTTTAAAGTGATTTTTATTTTAAAATATATTTAAATAATATTTTTTTATTTTTTAAAAAATATTTTTAATATCAATACATTAAAATATATAAAAATATCAAAAATATATTAACTTAAAATTAAAAAATTTTAATTTTTTTTAACAACACTCTCAAGATATAATACATGCTGCCTTAATAACTTCAAAACTACTGGAAAGGAAGAAACTTTGAGAAATGTGCTCTCTCCAATTCTCTTTCAAAATCCGGTAAAAGTAACAGCACCAAGAAGTCTACTTAAAATTGACAAGAAAATTGCTCCCTCCCCCTCTAGTTCCATATTCCATTCACCTGCCTGACCTCCTTCTATGCTAGACAGATGAATATCGAGGGATGCATTGGCACCAGCGGAGATCGCACAAACCTTCCACTATCCAGTAGAGAAACAAGCAAATGATCATTGCTACAGCATCCAAGAAGTCATCAGCTTCAAAACATAATCGTTGAGATCGTCAAGCCAAGCTTTCACATCAGCATCAGCAATCTGCTTCTCTTCTACATCAATGTGCACTTTGTTAGTACTCAGAATTTGTTCTCTAAACCATTCTACTAGCTGCATTGACACTTGACAGAGACAAAATCAGCAGCAAAATGTTACAAAGTTACCCTGGTAGACTGAATCTTCCCATGAATCCCAAGAAATTCTAAAATTCGCTTTGAAAAATATCTGAATTTTATCACTGAAAAGCAACCAACTGACAATCTACACAATATCTTCAAACCATTCATGAAAAGAAAAGAAAAACAGTGTTTATAACACTTGCACTTCTAAAGGCTTAGAAGCAATAATATTAGTTAGATGTCTGCTAAAGTCACTTGCCTTCGTATACAGATTGTCAAGCTTCTTTATATCTTCTTGCGTGTTTGTTTTGGAGGGGGAGGAGGAGCTTCAGTAGAGAGAGAGGGCAAAGGTTTCTTCATATCTTCTTGCATGTTTCTTCCTTTCTGGACTGAATTCTACGCTAGTAGACCTCTTTCCTGAAGTTCAAAACTTTGTTTAGCCCAAGTTTTTGTCTTCAAGGGCATTGGAGTTTGTTGGATTATCTTTTTTTTTATATATATATATATATATATATATTCTTTTGTTATGGGACAGAGGCCTTTTTTAAGCTTGATTTTATTTTATTTTAAATCTTAATTGTCAATTAGTGTACAATACATGGAGGTTAATTTAGTGAAAGGAGCACGTGGTAATGGATATTCTTAATTTTGATAGTTAGTTGTCAAATGATTTTACTAAATACATCAGCCAACATGGTTTTTTTTTAGCAGGACTAAAAATCCTTAAAATTATTTGAACATTTATATAAAAAAAACTAAAATAATTTGGCATATTTAAAAAAAATATTGCATGAATTTTACAATAAATTTATAAAATTTTAAAGGATTTTGATCTATATTTCAAAACATTAAAAATTTATTTTTGACAATAAAATTTTATTTATATTTAATATAAGGATAAAAAACCTAAAAATTATTAATATCTAAAATATTATTAGTAACAACAAAATTATTACTACTCATTTTAATATAAAGATATAATACATGCACAAAATTAATATTCAAAATATTATTATTAAGAAAAATACAAATTAATGCAAACCTATTATAATGAAGATAAAAACATCATTAAATCATAAATAAAAAAAAATAATATAATTTATCTATATTATAAATGCTAATATTTTCTGTTTATATAACTAATTAATCTCACATCTAAAATCTTTAAAAAACTAATTATAATTTTTAATAATTATAATAGTAAATAACAACTTTTTTTTATCTAATCAAAAAACTATTCCAGAGCATCATCTAGAAAATATTTGTGCAAGGACACGCCCCCGCTGGGAGGGCACGACAAGTTGCACCAAAATTATTGAATGTGACAAATCAAATAATTTGTTCTTGATAATCACTCTCCGTTTCTTCGGTATTAATCAAGAGAATACCGCTAAAAAGCCGATTTGACATCATCGAAAACTCGACAAAACAACATGTTTAAGGCCATGCTTGTCCCAAACATATTCTGTCGTGACTCGTGACTAAAGATATATAGATAATAATAGTTAATGATGCCCAATTTCTTAATTATGAAGATATGATCAACTCAAGAACAAAAAAAAAATTGATTTGATCATTGCTTACTATTTCTCAAAAAGGCAGATCAATCTCTAATATTAAGTTCTTGGAAATAAAAAATAAAATTTAGGTAATTTTTCTTTCATTTCTAAAACCGATCCAAAAATAATTGTGCATTAATTTGATCTTAGGATAAATTTTTTTTATAATATTAAGTGCACATGTGGGTAATTATATGTTTTATAAAAGAAATATTATGCTTTTTACATCAATGTATATTTTAAGAATATAAACCATATCTATTTTTCAAAAATATTTTTTAATTAAAATAATATTTTATCATATTTTCTTTTACTTTCAACATGACACGTTAAAATTATAAAAATATTTTGAAAATTTAATTTAATGTTTTATATAAAAATAATTTTAAAAATACTTTATTTATCCTACAGTTCACTCATCGAATAATAACGATATTATAAAAAAAATGATAGGTTCTTTGTAATAATATTGTAAATACTAAAAATAAAATACTTTTTTTTTATCTCTGTATTATAGGTTCTTTTTTAAATAAAAATAATATTAATATTAAGAAAGAAAGAGTAGAGAAAGCAAATTTCCTTTCAAGTGCAGGAAGGGGCAGGGAACCCATGCACTCTCATGTTGATGTCACCAGTGACATGGCACTCACATTCTTCATGCGTTGCCCCCAATCAGACCATGACTAGTCATCCATTCCAATTGGATGCAGCTATTCTCCCCTGTAGATAACTCCGTTTTGTTTCATCAAGAATAATTTTTAAATGTAATATTTGTGTAAAATTTAAAGACTTTGAAAATGGTTGAATATCCGAGAGTATGGTTTTATTATAATAAATGACTTATTTAGTTGAAAAATAAAAAGAATTGTCATAATGATTTTATTATTTGTTATATTTGATCTTTATTTTTTATTATTATTTATTTTATTTAAAATATTTTTTTCAATTCCATCTTTCTTTAAATTCTTGATCCTTATAATTTTAATAAATTTTAAAAAATAAAATATTAATATATTGTTTTTCATCTTATTTTTTACGATATAATCAAATATTGAAAACTGTTTTATAATTTATTTTTTATCATATTAGTAAATATGAAAAAATAGTTTATTTTTTATAAAAATCATTTTCTAAAAAAGAAACAGTGACTAACCTTGACGGAAAATATATTTTGTCAAGTGAGAGCCTTGCACCATACTCCAAGTGGCTCTCCGATGGAAGGTGACTATGCATGGCATGGCAAGGAAACTTCGATGTGGAACTTGGCTTGGTTACTTGGTCAATAACGAGTCCCCATTGAGCAGTTAATTAGGGTTAGGACCTCAAGAAGTTGTGGAGAAAAAGGAGCAGAAACATTTATAAAGGACTTTCCCTTCTCACACAGTAAAGGTCGTGGGGCAGAACTCACAAGAACGATGAGGTCCAGATTAGGAAAGCACACATTGCGTTCTGTAGCATTGGCCCAAACAAGGACAAAACAGGGGGGGTCGTGAAGCTTTTTTCGATTCCACGGAGCAGTAATTTAGACAATGAAGCTCCACAAATTCTTCAATCAATGGTGTCCATAAAAGGAAAGTTGCCCCCACCTGCTACCCAACGTAAACGGAAAGGGGCAGTCGTTGATAGCCACCATTGCTATCTCTCCTTGCTTCAAGACAGAAACGTGTAAAGTGCAAATCTTTCTTTAGCTAAAACAAAAGATAAGGCCAGTTTGTAAAGAGCAGCAGCACCACAGCTATTTCTTTCTTTGAGCCCCTAATTTTTCCTTAATTTGGTTAAGTTCCGAAAACTAGAACCACACGTTACAACATCCATGCTAGTTTTCTGGTACTACGAGACTTACTGGGGGTTCTTGGTTGATTTTTATAGTATTTTTTATTTATTTTTAACATTTAGCATATTAAAACGATAAAAAAACACCAAAAAATATTAATTTATAACTAAAAAAATACGGTCCAGCCGCATAAAGAAACATGCCTTTAATCAATAAGCAACATAGGGTGGGGGTTGGCTGAATCTTGCAGTTAGCTTCTGGGGCATTCGATCTTCACTCCCATCCCCACATAATAAATATAGCCCTCCCTGGCTGTAAGCAGCACCTTCATATTTTTCAGTGCAAGAGAGAACCCAGCTTTGCCTTCATCTCTAGTCTTGCAAATTCTTATTGGTTCTATACACAAACTAATTCATACTTCGACATTTTCGACTAGGGCTGCTGCTTGTTTATGCATGCACACCTTGCACGAATCTCTGAAAGTGTCTGCAAAAAAATACATGAAGCATGAATGCAAAGGAAGGTTTTGCACATAGGAAGGAACTTCTTTGTAGGGTTTTTTCTAGTGGGTTTTGGTTCAAATTCGCTAGTGTAACATACCTGGACTTGCCTTTGAAGGTCCTTGATGTAGTTAACAGCCAAATCCAGCATGTCGGATGTGTTTGTTTGCTGCAAATGGGGGAAACAAAGCATTGTCTAAGGCTAAAACAAAACTAGCAGATATAGAAAAGGGAAAGATTCTACCTTATCCATGTTCGGTACAAGATCCTGGAGTTTCCTCATTCGTTCACTGATTCTAGTTCTTCTCACCTGCACACAATTCAAATCCATATGGGATCTAGAATTAATCTCAAACCCATGCTTAGCTCAAGGAACAAATAATAACCAAAGAGACTTTACCCTCTCAGCAATGCTTCTTGGATGAGTAGCACAACCACGCTTAGCTCTAGTCCTGCAAGGCACGGAATCTTGAAATTGCAAGAACTTCTCGATGGCTGAAATTTCTGCAGCGGTTTTTGGCAAACTCATGTGATGAACCAACACGGGAGGGCGATTTCCTCCCTCTTCATTCTGCTAAACAACCAAACTCATAGGAAATCAAAATCTCCAAGAAAAAAAGTTATCTTATCAACTCGAGATAGATTAAGAATTAACAAATTCCGGTACGTAAAATGCTCTACCTGAGTTTCAGATGCATTTAGACCAGAAAGTACTGTCGTATCATCATCTGTAAGGTGTCCTTTTGAACCAGCAGATAGCATAGCAGAATCATCCCAAGATCCAATAGGGTAACCTGAGACATAATTACTGCTGCGAGTTTCAGAATAACCACCACTCTCTGGGCTATTTTCTCCCATGTTTTTGTTTCCCATTTCGGCAACTGGACCCATTCTCCCTGAAGGAGGAGTTGGCCTGCTGGCTGCAGAATAGTTTATGTCTCTATTACCTGCTCCAAGATCTCCCATACCTCTCAAGACAGCATAGCCTGCCATATGCTAACATTAATTTTGTCCCTTTTCATAACTCTAGTCAATCAGGATTCAAAACAAGAATCCGTGTGACATCAAAGAAAGAACCACAAAACCCAATCTCATATTGGTATATAAGACCATAAATCAAACATTTTAGTGTATTTAAAATAATAAATCCTGTTGGTTTTGCTTTCAAAACTTTTATTTCTTCTTTTCAAATTTTTTTAACCCCCACTTGCTAGTTCAAATGATTGGTTATCAGCAAATACTCAAAGAATTTAATCAAAATTAATAGTACTTCCCTTAACTGAAACTGTCAATTCACAACACAGAAAATCTGCAGTTTCTATTATTTTTTTCGGCTTTCCTTTCATTCTATTCATTGGCTATTTAAATAAAAGCCTTAAAATAATTCATCAAATCAAGCACCAGCTTCTCATTTTTCTCATTCTTTCCAAGAAATCAAACAAAAGGGTAAAAAAAACAACATACCATTTTCAAATTCAAATTCACTATTTATGTTGGAGAAAAGCCCTGCAGGCGAGCTACTATGTCGAACTAGATTCGAGTTATTGCTACTACTAGGCTTCATGGGAGGCAACCTCTCCATTCCCACTGAATTCATTGATCTATAATTCGTTCCAGAACCTGACTTCTGATCTGGTAATGGAGGTTTTGACTGATTTTGATAAAAACCCTGTAAGCCAGAGTAATTGCTCTGCTGCTGCTGCTGTCTTGTGTCACTGCCAAGATTATTCACTGCAGCCACCATCTGGGGTTGCTGATTAGTTTGTGGAACTGCTTCTGGAGAATCTTGTTTAATCTCACAAAGATTTTGACTTGATATATTCTCTGTATTACCACTAGAACTGGCTAAAAATCTCGCGAGAATTCGTTCTGTTTCCGGACTTGCGGGTCTATTGAGAAACTCTTCACAGAAGTCTCTGTCCAAAATATTTGATAAATATGAACTCGGTGCGGATTGATACCTTGTTAAACCAGGATTCGTTTGTTTCTGATGAATTTGTTGGTGTTCATTATGACCATGAAGAAAATGATGACGGTGCTCCATTTAGTCCCCTGTTTCTTGACTAAGATCTCCAAGAAGAAAGGCAGCCCACTTGCTTGTTAAAAGTCCTTTTCTTTCCTTACAAATCAGATCAAAGACAGGTTAAGAAATCAAGAAGGTGAACAAAGGTAACAAGAGACAGAACAAGGCAAACCCATTTGATTTTTCCTGAAACAGGGGGGAACAGAGCAAGAACAGAGACCTCGATAAGATAGATAAATCCTGCTTGAATTTTATCATAGGAAGCAACGGTAACCATCAAATCTGAAAACAACCCATTTTTCTAAGTGTGAAACTAAGCAAACTTCACTCAAGAAGATAGCATTAACACCAAAACGAAGCCGCTAAAAAACCCTCACTCTCTCTAAGATGCTTCAAAAGGATGGAGGTGGTGGTGGTGTTGATGCTGTGAGTAAAGAGAGAGAGACTGGATTTTCCTTTTTTCTCTATATCCATGGCAAGGGAAAATAAATAAATAGAAAAGCAGTTTCTTTCCTCTTCTGTGGGTATAGCCAATGGGAGTCAGCAACGGAGGAGATTAGACTGTCAAACGTGCACCATCTAATAAAATTTCACGGACCTTTATGCCCTTCATGGTTGTTCGTTTATTACAAATAAAAAACCATGAATTTTCGAGAAAAGTAATGGCTGCATCGTATCAACGTGATGTAAATATTTGTATGATTGGGGACAATGGTATTGAACTTGATTAATTGGTAGATCGGCTCGATAATCCTAGCTTAGGATGTGTTTTAAATTGAAGTAGTTAGGAGTTGATGAGTGATCTAATCGATCTTATTAGATCTTTATTTTAATTTAATTTTTTTAAAATATATCATTTTAATATTTATTTAAAAAAATCATGATTCAGGTGCTATGAATTAGACAGAATTCAATAGCTTCATGGTATTTAATAGTTCTTGAGATTTAAAAAAAAAACATTTTCCCTTTGTGGATTTGAGTTCAGTTTCATATATTGATGAAAACAACAATAAAAATATAGTTTTGTCAACATTGATGTATTTTGCTAATAATAAAAAATAAAAGATGGTAGTTTTATTATATTAGATAATTATGAATGTTTATGATTATAATAAAAACCATAAAAACTAAGGAATAATTTTTGTAGGCACAGCCTAGTTGTTAAATGATTTTATTCTATAATTCAATCCATAAGAAATGTTAAAATAAAATATCTTTTTATGAATATAATAATTTGACCCAACATGCTTAAAACTCATTGTAAAAAAAATCTAATCAATAGAAAAAGAAAAACAGAAAAATTACTACAGCTTGAGATAATTTGATAAACAAAGTTATTTTTTTTATTTTTAATCAAAAAATATTATTTATTTTTGTTGTAAGAGAATCAAGATCTAATACCATGTGTAGTTGATTATTTTTGTTGCGAGATGAGAGAACTATTAGACTAACCGTGTGTTTGTTTTGTAATTTCAACTTGGATTTTAAAAATCCTTTTCAATTGAAAAAAATACTAAATTTATGGTTTTCATATTCTAAAATTAAAAAAAATACATTATTAATTGAAAAATATCATAGAGAAACAGTACTGTGCCTATTGGATCCCTGACATGATATTAAAAGAATAGGTCTCGGGACATTTAACCTTTTGTGCCCTGGAGATGCTTTCCTTTCCCCAGCAGGAACACACCATAATTGTCTCTTTATGCACATTTGGTGGGTAATAAAAAAGAGGAGGACATCTCTTAGAGAGAATCCAAGTTAGATTTCCTTTATGAAAATTGAATAATGTTGATTTTAGTGAAACATCCCTTTCTGAATCCTTTTTCAAAGAAACTGTCCATGAGTTTTTCACTTCAGTGATTCATAGCCATGATGTTCTGGAAAATGACAACTAGAAAGCAATTTCAAATAAAGATTTTCAATCAACTAGCTAATTCTATTGAATTATTTTACCATAATTGTTTTTTTTTTCTTTTTTAAACTCATTGTTTGTTCATATGAGTCCCTGAGATTTATGAATTTTCTAAATTTTATAAGACATCATTTAATTAATGTTTTAGAATAGAAAAAATGGAGATAATATATATATATATATACATATATATAAATGATGTATTTACTACCTGTACTTGCTTATTTGAAAGTATGTAAATTTATTTTAGAAATAGATTTATTTTATATATCTATCTTTATCTTTTTAATTAAACTTGTTTTTATTTTTTTTATAATTATCATTTCTATCTTGTAACATTTTCCAAACACAATCAATAATTAAGTGATTCAAAGAATATATTTTTGGGTAAATTGAGTGTTATTTTTTTTAAAAAAAAGAATTGAGACAGATTTAAGGAAGTATTTTTACAAAGAAGTTGTTTATAAATATTTTTTTTTGTAATAATTAAAATTTTGTCAGTCTAAAAAGTTAATAATCAACATTCAAGCCACCCTTTTCTTCCCCACCTAGAAATTTGCCATGGAATTCTTGGAGCAATAAAGTACTTCATTAATGATGAGAAATTAGTACATGCGTGACTTATGAAGCCATTATTATTTAATGAAAAAAAAAAGACACGATGGACATTTGAAATCAAGTGCCAAATTAGTGTACATGTCCCCGCTTCTCAACGTTTCCTCCTCCTCCTCCTCCTCCTCCTCCTCCAATCTTTCCTTTTCTTTTTCTTGTTTTTATCATATTTATTAAACCTAATTCGGCTTAATGAGTTGACTTGAAACCTGGCAGGATTTGAATTATATAGGACTTGGACCTACAATTATCTTTGTAAAAACTATTACATATAATGGTAAGCTTGCAATCTGGATGGCCTGATAAAACTTGATAATAAATTATTTTTTATTATTTTTATATTTCTTGAGAGGCGACAACACTCTTTTTTTTACTTTACGTGTCTAGATTTTTTTTAACAAACTAAAAAAATAAATCTACACGCACTCCTTTATATACGTGGAACACTACCAAATAAATAAACAAGCTGTTTTAGTTTAAGGAGGACAACAATAAAAAATAATGATTTTAGTTAATGGAGGGATAAAAATAAATTACTAATGAATACAAAAAGGTTGTGAAAACATGAGCAGGACAACAGGAGGTTTTCTTCTTGTTTGGCCCAACCCCGTACGTGAAAGCTTACCATATTTTTTTTAGTAGTTACTGATCCATGTCAAAATTCATTTTATAAACATTAGAAAAAAAATTTATTTTTTCAATGAAGAATTAGAAATTCATTAATATATATTATATTATATTTATCAGAAGAAATTTATGTTTTTTAAATGTAAAAAAATATTTTTTATTTGAATATTTCAATTTAAAAGAATAAGATAATATATTTTCAATATCAAATAAAAAAAAATCGAAATAATTTTTTAAACATTATTACTTATAAAATATATATTATACATCTACATGCAATATTTTTTATTTTTTTATATAAAATATTAAAATTTAAATATTTTTGTTTAAATTTCTTCGGATTAACTTGTGTTTTCCTGTTTAACCTATTACCGAACCCTTTAAGTTAAACTCCAAGCCTAAGTTTAATAATTACGCTTTCGAGTAAATGAAATTATTGATGCAGAGAATTTTGATCCATCACTTTCTAGGGTTCTTCTTGTTTTTAATAATAAAAATTAAATCCAGCTAAAATCTCTAAGAGGAGACGACTTTAGGGTATGAGATTGCGTGTCATGGCAAGTGCGGGTTTGATAATTTCAACACTCGTGAAGGCGTTAGTCGTTTCTTGAGTTTTGAACATTTCCAAACGAATAAATCATCGCTCAACTAAATTAATAACTAACACAATTTTTAAGGTGATTTAATTAGGATATCTGCTTATTTTAGAAGACCCAGATAATAATTAGAGAAATACTTTCTCTTTTTAATAATTATTATTTAAATTTTCAGATAAATGTATTGAATTGTAACTTTAAATTTGGTAAGTATCTGACGATAAAAAAAATAAAAATATATTTGATTTAAGAAACATATAAAAAAATTATTTTTTTAAAATGATTTTTTTTATATATTTTGACTTTATCATATATGTATTATTTTAATTACTGCTGTGATTCTTGCATATTTCATAATTTACAGGAAAAATGTGCATTCCATTTAGAAGGCTCATGAGATGCATCCATATGATATATTTAAAATTGCATTTTATCCCAAATATGGACGGACCTACAATTTAAGGTACAGTGCAATGGCATCCCCGAACCTAACAAAATATCCGATCCTTTGACTTAATATATCTTCTCATGGCACCCCTAATCTATTCTTACAGCATTGTTAGTTTTTCATTTAAAAAATATATTTGAAAAAAATAAATCTTTTATTTTTTTAAATAAATTTGTATTGTTTTGATATGGTAATATCAAAAATAATTTTTTTTAAAATAAAAATATTATTATAATATATTTTTTAAATAAAAAATACTTTGAAAAAAACTATTATTGTTATCATAATAAATGATAGAAAATATGATTTTAATCAAGAAATTCTAGTTCCGCTCCTGATCCAAGCAATCTAGTAAAAGAAGTGATAATTAAGCATTAGCAAATCATTTTTCAACCTAAAGAAAAATAGAAAAGTCCCTCCAACTCTATGGGAGATCTGGAAAAACGATGTCACCATGCCTTTAATATATATATATAGGAGAGTGACATGTTCTGACTTTTTATTTGGGGAGAATAAAGTATGCGTTAAAAGGTTCAATAGCTTCTTTTGTATAAAATTAAAGTTGGGACCAAACTCTCCATTTTTTTTAGTCGTTATATGGATTATGCTATTGATGCACGCTTAGTTGGATTTTTCTTATTAATTTATGGGTTTTGTTCTTCTACGAGTGGGTCATTAATTAGTTGTTATTCAAAGACAAAAGCATATTCGGATCACAAGTAAAGTAAATTAATTTGAGTTAATTTATTTAAAAAAATTAATTAAAATAATATTGTTTTTATTTTATTTTCAATAAATAGATATTTGACTTTATTAGGTCAACTAGATTACAAGTCAATGTAGATTTTTAATTAAATTACATCAAATCATGTTTTTAATTTAATAACGAAGGCTTTTAAGTGTAATGTTAATTATATCGTTGCCTTTACCAACCTTGGCTTGATTGCCGTTAATGTTTCATTAATCAAGTAAACGCTAGCCTTTCATTTTTTGATGGGGGAGAATGGCCTCCAAAAATATTGCACCTTGGTTTTGGGTCAGGTTCCTCGTAAACGTAAATAATAATACCATCGAGGAAATCAACTCCAAATCTAAACTACAATACATTAATTCTCCCAAAAAGTTTCAAAATAAACTAGTTTATTCTATGCAGTTCTTGACCAGGTAGGATCTCAATGTCATTGCATCTTCTTCTAGGCCTTGCCTTTTTTAATTCAATCATCACCGATGGCTTTCTCTTACAATAAAAAATTTCATTTCATATATGAATATTTCCAATTCAAATATAAAACAATTTCTTTCAAACTAATATAAAGCTCTACAAGCAAGAAAAACTGTAATAATGCATAGAAAAAAAATCACTAAAAGACAACCTCATTTTGAGTAGAGTGGGAGCACTACGGGTTCAAAGTATTTTTTTTTTAATATTTTTTAGTCTTACTAGCTACCAGAGATATATAATAAAAGAAAAGCTTGCCCTTTGATGCAAAGATGTGCGTGTGTGTGTATATATTATGTTAATCTTTTTATAAGTGTCAAACCATACCTTGGGATTGGACCACCCTCCATCGTATTTGGAGAGCTACGTGGTTACTAATTATAATTGAGCTAGAGTATATTGTCAACGTTCTATTCGATCGTCCATTTTTATTGCAAAAAATTATCATTTTTGGACTTACTTCATGAATTATTTGGTGTTTTTTTTTAAGACGTTAGGTACATGTCAAGATTTGGCTAATTAAATTTTAAGATTGTTATGTCTCACAAATAGGATTGCAGTTGGGACTTTTTTTATAATATATAACATGGGTGGATTTTTTATGACCGAAGTTTCACAACCTTTTATTGAATAGTTTATAATTAGAGATTCCTTGACGAATGATCAAATTTTAATTTGTTAATGGTGTTTTAACCTATTAAATAGAAAATTAATCTGAAGATTTCAGATGATTAGGTGAAGAACAATCAATTAGCATTCATGTCTGCTTTCTTGCTTGTCTAGATCTAAATATATTATATATCTCTAGTCAAAGTACAAACCTCTTTGCCCCCACTCCCAAACCCCAAAATCTTGATTTCAATGTTTCTCTTGCCCACTTTTTCCTTCGACTATACACTCAATAGTTAAAAAAAAAACAGTTAATTAATAGGTATACATGTGTGTGTATGTGCGTGTTATTCTCCCCTTAAATATCATATAACATAAGAAAATAAAATTCAGACAGGATTCTTAATTATGAGGATCGAACTTGAGTCAAGTCCTTGATTTGAAGAGAATAGATGGATCCATTGTTTATGTGAAAAGGAAAGAACTTTCGGCACTTGGCGACAACTATTTCTGTTGAAAAAATTGAAGAAACATGCTTAGAAGTAGTGTGAACGGGATCCTCCCTGAGATTAGTTAATGTCAAATAAAAACAACAATTGACTCCAGTCGGTGAAGTCATGATGGTAAAACTCAAAATTACTTAAAATAATCAATTTATTTAAGGATAAGTACTGTACCTAAATCATGGTCCATCGTGCAAAGATATATATATAATAGAGTTGTTTCCGTATTACTCTCCCTATCTCTCCATTTTCCTGACTATAATGTCATGAAAGATACATGGATGATAAACTTTCCCCCCAAAAAAATAATTTCAAATAAAAACTTCAGCTTGCAAAATTTTAATAACAATTTTATATTATTTTTTAATATATGTTTTCAAATAAAAATCTTTTAAACTTAAAATTTATACAAACTTACATGATCTTATATTTACTTTTATTAATTAGAATGAAAATAATTAAATTTAAACTTTTACATTAATCTCTAATATTTCTTTTATAATTTTAACAGACAAGAAAAGAAAATAATATATCAAATTATTTTTTACAAAAGGAAAAAGAGACAAGTAATAAATGAAATCTGACAAGAAAAAAAAGGTTATATATTTATATAAAAGCTAATGTATTCATTTTCTTTTAATTTTTTATTTCAAGCAAAATGAAGAAGAGGATTTACATTTTGTGTAGGTCATGCATATATATAGGAGGAGAGGGATATATTGCAATCTTTAATTTCTTTTGGGGTTAGGTATCCCATATCTTTTTAAAAATTAAAATTATCTCCCTCTCGTATTCAAACAAAGTGAGAGAGTCTCATTTTCCCATTTTTTTTCCCCTTAAACAAACTTTATTCTAAAGATAATGCATGTTTACGGTGATCAAATGATTATCTTCTATTACTTTTCTGAACACATCCTATATATTTTTATATATAAAAAAGCTAAGGTATTCTTTTTTTTTATCAATATATTATTTCAATAAAAAAAAGTTGAAGAAGATTTATAAATCTGTGTGTCATGTGTGTTGAAAGAGTAAAGTTTCAATCTATATTCTTATGGGTTAGGTTTCCATCTCTATTAAAAATTAGAATTATTTTTTTTACTAGTGTGTATTTTATTATAAAATAATATAAATTATATTTTTAGATTTTTTCTAATCATTTAAGCTATTTAGTTAAAATAATTTCTTGACATGATATCATAATTTTGATGACTAAGTGGTTTAAAATTTAAATCTTACTATTTTTATTTAGTTAATAAAAATTTAGCACAAGTATGTTCAAATTTTAAGCCTGCTTTCACGTAAGGGGGTATATTAGAGAATAATATAAATCATATATTTATATCTAACTTAATATTTTAAGCTATTGAATTAAAATAATTCTTTCATGTATTTATCCATTTAAATCAATTAATTAAAGTGAAAAGATCTCATTTTTCCTATCTTTTTTCACCTAAAACACATTATTTTAAGGATAATTTTATAATTTATAGGGTGATGTGATAATCTTTTATTTTCTATTATGATTTACAAGAACAAGAAAGCACTGTAGTTTTTTTTTAAATTAATATATTAAAAAATATTTATATATATATATATATCAAAGATCCAATAACAAAAAATTTTTAAATATCTTTTTAAATTTTTAAAAAATATTATTTGAAACACTACTACAAACCACCAGAAAAGTTTAAAATACAAACCTCGAAAATCCTAGGTATCCACACGATTGTGTGGAGTAAACACAAAAGGAGGGCTGGACCAAGAGGTGATTCGAACATGGGAAGAAATGGATGGGTTGTACCGAGAATAGTACGAGAGGAATCGAAATTGGGTAGTGGAATTCAGGGCAAAGATTCCCAGAAATATAGCTGGGTGGGTTGTCTGAGTGATAGGGAAGGCAGGCCAAACATGCTAGCCATAGCAAATGGGGGCACTTCCTTTCTCGTAGCAGCTTCTGGGGGGCAATAAAACCATAGATTCTCTCCTCAGATTTTGAAATCCCACAAGTAGTGAATGGCTTCCAGTTTTGGAATCAGATCTCAGTGTTCCATTTTGACGCGTGGGAAGCGCTTTTCTCCCTGTAAATCTCAGGTGTACGTTTTGGGCAGCGGTGCACCTACGGTCTCATAAAATTTTAATTTTTTTAATATATTAATGTTAAAAATAAAATAAAAATTATTTTAATGTATTTAAAAAAAAATTACAAATTTTTTTTATCACTGTATTAAACATTTCTTAAGTATTTTGTATTATGATAAATAATATTTTTTAAAACTATTTTTTGCCTGAAGTTATATTAAATTCATTTTTTATTTTATTTTTATTTTTTATATAAAAATCATACAAATTAAACACATGTGTAAACTCAACACCTAGCTGCTTGGATGTCAATCTAGGGGGTTGTGAAGTCGTGAATGGGCTACCTACGCTTCTACTTTCTTTCCCAAGGTGCGCACCCCAAGATTAATTTGTAGAATATGCAAATTTCGTCCTTGACAGTTTTTCATTTGATTTGTTGGAGAGGACGATTCTAATCACAAACCATAAGAACAAAAATAACCCACTCACCATAACAATACTCTACAATGATTCTTAGTTGATCAAAAAAAAAAATCCGACCGATACCTTTTCAACTCTAGCACATTTGCTTGTATTATCAAAACATATATGATGATGACGATGATTAGAGGCACCCTTCCTCTAATCCTTGAATCCTCACCTTACATCTGCAGAGCTTTGAATAAGAAATTCATCTCCTAACTACTGAAAAGACAACTCTAGTTAAGTTGGTTGAGCTAATTAGTCAACGCATCCCAATGACAGCATGATAACTCTATGGATGGCAAACTTGGACCACCTGCTTCGAAGAAAATCTAATGCTGACAACAGGTCTTACAGATATTCATGGTCCAGATTATTCATTTTCTACAATTTCTTTCATAGTTGTCAACCCGATCATGTATTTATTATCCACCCAGTTTAAAGTGTTGTTGGTTCAACCGTTAAGTTATGATCAAGTTAATGATCTAAATCAATCAAAAAATGAAGTTGTTTTGGATATATTTAGACTTGACACAACCATGTCTGAACACTTCATGAATTTGATCAGGTCAATCTGATCATGAGTTAATCCAACGAGTCATCTGAGTTTAACGGAGGATCATCCAAAATGAATTGAAAGCAAACTCACGGCCTCAACTTGGATTCCAGGTTAACGAGCCACACAAGCAAAGGTCGTGGGAGGTTAATAACTATGTTATCGTCTCCTTCCTGAAAGATTATGATCTTAGCTTTGCACTTCGACCAAAAGATGACCAATGTTGATTACTAGGTGACAGAGAAATATGAAGGAGAAGTATAAACATCACTGTCCTGTATGTTTCATGCTCTTGAAGCTGTAACGCATGTGTCTGCACTACAAGACAACCCCATGCTTGATCGAGCTATCACGCCCATTTTCCTGAGATTAAAGAATGGAAAGAAAGAACCAAAAGTCTTTTTGCAATGTGTATAAAACAAGACACCGGGCTCGGTAGATGCTCACGTTGTTGGATTAAGACGTGTGGGGTTGCTGCTTAGACCGGACGAGTTACGGATCACAACAAAATTTTTTAAAATATAAACACAATAATTAATATTTTAAAAATAATTTAGAAGTAAGAGTTATTTATAATTTAAATTTTATAATTCATTGAAACTATTTGATTTCTCATTATAGTATAACAATCAATTACATAATTCATTAATCAGTTCATTATAGTATAACAATCAATTACATAATTCATTAATCAGTTTTTTTTCCTCATGCATTCCCCAGATTTCAACATTATTTTTGAAAAAAAAGTTATATTTTAACAATTTGAATTTATCTTTAATTATTAATTTAATTGCACGTATTTATTAAGTTGTTTGATTTGTTTTAGTTTAGTTTTTTTAAAAAATAAATAAATCTACATCTTGGTTAGCAATTCAAATATATGTAGTGAAATATAACTTAAAAAATTTCTTTTAAACCTTCTTGGTCTTTGTATATTCATATTTTCTTTTACATGTCATTCTTTTATGAAATCTTTCTCCAATCACCCAAATTTTTTTTTTAAATATAAAATTTTAAAGAAACTTGAAAACCCTATAAAAATTATATAAAAAGAGTCATTCAGTGCAACTTTGGCATGGAAACAAATCTTGAATGGTATGCTTGGTTTTATGTTTCTCCACCAAGAAAAATTTGTGGCCAGGGGAGGTTGTTCCTCAATAATGTGGAGCCACTCTTTTGTGTTGTCAATTTATCCTTCATTGCTTGAAAAGTCAGGACAAAACAAGGAAAGGAAGAGAATGGTCCCCAAGCCAGCCATTCCTTCCTCAAGATTTTAGAAATGAGCAACAGCGCCCTTATGGAATTGCGGCGTAGAAAGAAGCCAGCATCTAAAGTTCTAAGCCACTTTTTTTGGGTATGACAAAAAAATGGTACAGGCCTTCATCTGGATGAGGCCTGTCATCTTCCACTCCCAGAGAAATGGCAGAGGCCCGATACTCTAATATGTCTGGATGAAAATTACTCTCTTTTTTTATTACTTTTTTATGTAGACTTTCGAGTAATTGTTATCAGCTTAGCAATTTTCTCCTATAAAATTAGATTAGATAGACAAAGGTAATGGTTCTAGAGATAATTATCTTCTTCAATTTATTCTTTACCAAACACCAGTCATTTCTTACCCTCTACTAAAAAAGCACAACACAGCCACTTCATAGGTGGCTATAAAGCAAGCATGCACGTTAAAAGAAGACAATGAAAAATGGTATATTTATAGTTTCGCAAAAGAACACAATCACGAGCTTTTACCAGCCCAGGTGCACTTCTTTAGAAGCCAGAAAAATGATGATCCTCTTAAGAATGATGTCCGAATACGACGATGGAATTATCAATCTTCAGTATCAAAATGTGGATTGTTTAAAGAGTTGCATGAGAAATCAAGTTGGGTTGTAGAGCCAGGATATGCTCAGTTATTAGCTAACCATTTCATGTATATATCGATAAAAAATAATATAAATTATATTATTAAATTTTATTTAAGTTATTCAATCAATGCTTCTTTAATATAATATTAAAATCTTAATTAAATTTTAAGCTTAAAATTTTTTATTTAATAAAATATATTAAAAATAATATAAAATATATTGTAGAATATTATCAACTTGCTAAATCAACAAAATTTACTATGTTAGAAATATATTTGAAGAAGAAAATAAAAGCATGAAGAAAAACAAATCTCATTCATAAATATATTTAAAGGAGAAAATGAAAGTTTCAATGGACTTAGAAGTTTTAATGGACAGGAACTTTGACTCACAACACTCCGTACATATATTTATACTACGCTAGAAGAATTCATAAGACTTAAAAAATAAATATACATTTAACAGTTATATTCATATACTTAGAAGATATATAGAAGAACTAAAAGACACTTTAAATATGAACTTCAAAATTAATTCCAACACTCCCTTTTAATTTTGAAAGTTTCACACTTCTTGAAACTTGAAATGTAATGGAGGTATTATGATAACTTCTAATATCTTTTATTTTTCATTCATAATTAATTTTTTAAAATAAACTTCCATCTTCGTCTTGGAAAGGTATCTTTTCAATCTTTATCTAAGTCACTCCTTTTATCATGGCTAGCTATCATTTCATTGCCATATCTTGAATTTGCTTTTCTTCCATTAATGATTGTCTGAACATGGCTAGTCCTAGCCATTTTTTTTTTTTTGTGATTATTGCCACAATTCTCTAGCTAAACACCTCTTTTCAACATTTAACTCTTTAAGTAATCATTTCATTTCTTTAGGTTGTTACTTTTTTTTTCGTCATGGCTCTTTGGTCATTTCTCATATCTTATATAAAGAGTTCTTCTCTTCTTCATGTGTGGTCTCTTTTGTACCGCATCTTAATCATTCTATTTCTTCGGGCTGCTGTCTCCTTCTTGTCATGGCTTTTTGACTATTTCTCATCTCTTACAGGAAGAGTTCTTTTTTTCATATGATATCTCTGTCGTACCACATCTTGATCATTTCATTTCTTCATGTTGCTGCCTTCTTCTTGTCATAGTTCTTTGACCATTTATCATCTTTTATGGGAAGAGTTCTTCTTTGCTCTTCTTCATGTGTGGTTGCTCTTGTACAAAATCTCATCTCTTGTGGGAAAAGTTCTTCTTTTCTCTCTCTTTTTTTTGGATGCAAGGTCTCAATTCTCTTGTTGAAAACTATCATCTTGCACCTTTTTTTTTTAATGTCACTTTTCCGTCTACTCTATTTTGGGATTTTACATTCTAGTCCCTAAGTTCTTCTATACTGTTATTTGAATGAAGAGGAAGAGAACCCTAAGTTCTTCTATGCTGTTATTTGAATGAAGAGCATTGCTTGAGAAACTTGCTTTGGTTTGATACAAAAGGCATGGAAGACTACAGCAACTTTGATGATGTAGTTTGTTTTGACACTACGTATTTCACAAACAAGTATAAAATACCTTTAGTTTTCTTTATAGGAGTGAATCATCATATTCAACCCACATTGCTTGGTTGTGCATTGATAGCAGAATATGATACAGTTGATACTTTTGTTTGGTTAATGCAAACATGGTTCATGGCAATGGGGGAATGTGCTCCACAAGTGATACTCACTGATAAAAACAACGCCGTAAAAGCAGTTGTTGCAGCAGTCTTTCCACAAACATGCCATTGTTTTTGTCTTTGGCATGTATTGGAGAAGATCCCTAGGCAGCCTGAGTATTTGAGTCTTTGGCATCATAGTTTTATGGTAAAATTTAATGGAAGTATTTTTAAATCATGGACAGAGGAACAGTTTGAAAAGAGATGGTGGAAGTTGCTTAACAAATTTCATCTTCGAGAGGTTGAATGGGTTCAATAGTTGTTCGAAGATCGCAAATATTGGGTGCCTACCTGTATGAAAGGATGCTTTTTTTGCTGGATTGTCTACAATCTCACGCTCTGAAAGCTTGAACTCTTCATATGACAACTATGTGCATGCAGAAACATCAATGAGAGAGTTTATAGAATAATATAAAATGATTCTTGAAGATGGGTATGAAAAAGATGCGAAGGCAGGTTTTGAATGCCCCAGTTAAAATCTCCATTTTTAATGTCACTGCAGATGAAATTTTCTGGAAATTCCAATTCGAGGTTTTGGGAGCAGCTGCTTGTCATCTTAAGAAAGAAAGCCAGGATAAGCCAACCACTGTGTATACTGTGAAGGACATTGAAGAGGATCAGAAACATCAATATTGAGACAGTTTAAGCATGTTGGCTATCATCGGAAGCGATCTAGTTGAGCCATCATTAATCATATGCATTCTGTGTTCTTATTCTAACGTCATCTTTTACTAATGGCAGGGCATATCTGACTTGGGGTCGACACAATCACAATATATTGCCAGCACAGTTGCAAAATGTCACACCTACAGTTTTTCATAATATCACGCCGATTCATTTTCAAAACATGGCTCCACTACATCAGCACGAGAAATTAACCATTTTGCAAGGAAGAACACTGGTCCAAAGAATGCAAGATGTGCTCTGATCTCTGCTTGTATGTAAAATAATTATAAATCATCCTGTTCTGTATCAGAATATTACTTCCGAGTTACACCAGCATTTTAGCCATCTATGAGGAACTAAACTTTACCGGGCTGGTCTTGGAAATTTGTCAGTACAATTTCCACCAGGCTCCTTACATCCCCAGTTGTGATTTCTGTGAATGACTGCAAGTCGATGAGGTTCTCTATCACACGTTTTACGTTGTTTTCTCGAACTATGTGGATTTCTAGGTGCAAAATATATCCCGGGAAAAATATCATTGCTTCACCTTCATCAAACTGGATGTTTGCTTAACACAAAGCAGAACTGAAATCATCAGTCCATTAGTCAGAGAGCCACAACCTTCTCCATGCGATAGCTCACGCAAGGTGTAAACAAGCCTACAAAGAAACAATGGCCGTCTGGTCACAGAGCAGAACACTAAGAAAGCCCTCTCTGATGTGTCCTCGCTGACAAATAAGTCAGCGCTGAAACAAGGCCAATATCCGTCATATAATATCTGCCTTGCTACAAACTAAAGCTATCTTGATGGGGTGCAGGATGATTGGCAACAGCCGTATAATCTCCTTGAAGCTTGAAACTACTTCCGTCCTGCTAGGGGCTATTTTGATCAACAGTCAAGTTTCTCTCGGATTATGTTGATGCATGCTGCAACATTGCAGGCAGAGGGAGCAAAGGTGGTGAGACTTCGATTATTGTGCTCCTCGTACACTTGCATAGTTCTGGGAAGCCTAGCAATTAAACCTGGGAGGTCGAATCAGTGACCTACCGACCTGTCCGACTGAGTTTCTTTTGAACTAATGGAAGGTGAGATGATCCAACCTAAATCAATTCATGACCTCATCGAACTTGAGTGAGACCTAACTAACCAGGTCAACTTACATAATTTTTTTTTCCTAAAACAATATCATTTTAATAGCTCCATGGCCTAGGATAGACTCGAGTTGAGATGCGGGACCATGAGTTCACCTAGAAAACCGTCACCTAGGCCTTTTAACAAGATCTAACAACTATGCTAGAAAGTTGCAAGTAAAATATGCCCAACGTTGTCATTTTAGTTGGACCGAGAAGCATTCGAGTTGGGCTGAGATATGCATTTCATATAGCTATGCCTCGCTCCAGGTTGCTTCTTGATTTCATTTCATCATAAGATTATGTGCAGGGGATTGCTCAGGGTTTTGATCAAGTTCAATGGCGTATTGTAAAATCCAGCTCCAAACTACATCAAGTTTTTTTCTTTTTTTTTTTTTAACATGGTAAGATGGGTGTCCTTTGAATGAATGAAAACCACCATATCTAGTGGATCCCTCAACATCAAAGCCACATGTAAATGATTGTAATTTGTAGAGATGCCTTGTAATTAGTCTTGAAATAATTTTGGGGACAAGGTCCTATTAGAACTCACTGAGACCACACTCAGGTTTATTCTTGCTCGATTTATAATTCAAAAAACCTTGAGCATGAAACAACCAAACATGTAAAATTGATCACTGCATGGCCATTTGTAATAAGCTGTGCCATATTTAACTCCAAATTGGTCTCTGCATCTTACTTGAAGTAAGACTTCGAAGAACTAATTCCACGAGTTTCGCAATCTTGAAGCAAAAATGTTTTTCCATGATTTATTTTTTCTGACAACCTGGTTTTCCTACATGCTAGATGGAATCAAACCTTGTTTCCTGCATGACTTCAGGTGCAAGTAACAAAGACCATTTGCAGAAAAGGTGGCATTGGCTGATCTATTTGTTAATTTCCATGTCTCGAGCTATATATTATATTACACGTGCATAATCCCAGGTTTCTTGCTCAATCAGGGAACTTTTTTTTGCTGGGTCAACTCCGGAATTCCTGTTATTGACTACCCTAGATACCACCTCTAAATTGACAACCACGATCGTAATGATTGACAAAAGCAATACTGCTTTTTTATATAATGAATTAAATTAAAAGTTTAAATCATTCATTTTTTGGGCTTTTGGACGCGACCCGAGGAGGTTAATCCTGGATGTGTCCATTTCAGGACAATTTTTTTTTTATTTTTAATAAAATAAAAAAAATTCTAAAACACCATCATTTTCAAAAAAAAAAATTTGCAAACATTCTTAGAGGTGCCCAGTTTATAGACTCGATTTAAAACTTCAATTGGTTGGGTTAACTATAAAATTAACAGGTAAACAGGTTAATTTCAAAACAATAAAATTTTAAAAAAATAGAAAAAACAAAACACTATCATTTTATAAAAAAATTAAAAATAATCCTTAAAATAATTGATCATGTTTTGTTTAGGTTTAGTTGAATAAATTGAATCATACATTTATTCACTTCATTTAATTATTCAATTCATTTAATTATTCAGATTTTAAGAGGTTAATTATCAATCAATTTAAAAATAAATAAATTTTATTTGTGTTGAGCTTCGAGTTAATTAAATCATGAGGTGAATACGTAATACTAAACTAAGTTTAATAATATATGAAATTTTATAATATATTTTTCAGTATATTTGTTGGAGAAAATTTGCATTTGTTTAGATATAGTCAAACCTATATGTTATGTAGCTTTCTTTTGTAAATGATTGCTCTTGTTGAAGTGACACAGACGCCGTGGAGGCCATGGACATGGGGATAAAATACAGCTGTTCTTCGAGGCGATGAATGTGGTAATGTCGGCACATTTTTGCACTTAAAGTTTAGACCTCTGCAATAATGTACGCAGCCAATTACATTCTGAGGATTTATCGTAGCTCCCCATAATAATAATAATAATAATAATATCGAGGACCATTAGACCGACTAATCAAACATTTTTTACTCGTATGAAATCGATTTGTGTGGTTATTGGAGTTAAATAAATACAACAAATTCCGCTATTTAGTTACTCAAGTAAGAAATTAATTAGCAAATTTTGCTTGTTGGGCATTGCCCAAGTAATATTACTCACAAGATTTTAATTACGCGCACTATTTTATAAAATAATTTTTATTTAAAAATATATTAAAACACTAAAATAATTATGTGAAAACAGGAACATAAGATTCGAGGAGCACCCCTTCTTAGCATATTTGAAAAATCAAACGATTCGTCCCCTACAATTTTGCGTGGATTTCCAGGGAGTTGAAAGGCCATTTTGTCTTGTCATATTATTTTCTTGCAAGAAACAGAACAGGAAGATTTTGGTCGGCAAAATCAAAGAAGAGAGAGGAAATGTAAGAGAAAGCAAGGAACCTGCTGATTTCATATCGTAACTTATTCATGATTAATTCAAAGCTGAAAATCTCTAAATGATAGCGTGAGGCTTTTCTTCGCTGGACGCTCCGGCACATGCATCACATGTCCTCTACCTAATCATTTGTATTACTCTTAAAAACATTGATTTTTTTTTAAAGGCTCCACTGATTAATATTCCATATATTATTATTATTATTGTTGATGGACTGTACAGGATTTTATATTATTTTAATATGTTTTAGAGATTTCTTTCTAATTAAAAAACAAATTAATTTTGAATTTTTATAAAAGATAAGATTGAAAAAAGTGGGACCGAAATAAAAAAGATATCAAATATAGATGACATGCCATGAGTTTCGTAAAAGATACATTTTGATTTTTTAACATTAAAACTTATGTAAATTATACAATTTTAACACCTGAATATTTTTTAATTTATTTTTAATATAAAAAGTTAGTTTTTATTATTTTTTAGTTCCTAAGTAAGAAAAGAAAATGAAAAATCATCATATTCTAGTGATAAAAAGATAAAAGTGCTCTTAAAGTTGATTTAGAAAACCAAAATAGATGATATTCGGTCAAATAATACCTTTTGACGAGAAGAATTCATATTAAGTGGTTTTTTTCTTTTTATCTTTAAAATTTGTAAAAAAATATGAACTCAGATTTATTTTTTTTTGGAGCTATTTTTTAAGGCTAGAGAAAGATTTATTATAGTTTCGACAGTGTTTTATAGGTGTTTTAGATAAAAAAATTAAAATAAATTTTTTAATTAAAAAACTTAAACCCCGATTCTTTGCTCACCACAATACCTAAAATCTAAGTAAATCAAACGATATTTTGCAAACAAAAAAATTAAAAAGCATAATCACATGTGCCCAACATCAGGTTTTTTTTAAAAATTAATTATCATATTTTATGGTTTTTTATTTATTTTTAAAATTTGTATTTAAATTTCACAACCCTTATCTCTTTCATTAAATTACAAAAATATATTGAAAAAACATATATATATATATATAATTTATTTGATAAAAAAATAAAAATATCTGATCAATAATAAAGCACAGATTATATGATTGTTATAATAAAAAATGATAATAAAAGTGAAATTTTAACATATTTATATATTTATGGTGAAACGTAGATTTTCCACACCAACTCTGGATTCTGGGAATATATCTTTTGATTTTTTTCTTCATTTTAATTATTAAATTATAGTACCATTAATTGATGATTTTTTTTCTTTCAAAAGCCAGTATTTTGGAAGTGGGGAAATCAAATATATACCTTTATATTTTTATTATAGGGTGGTCGTGTGAAGTTTTCCAGCAATCTTTATATTGATTACATTCAAAATATTTATATATTATAACTAAAAGTTTTCGAGCATCAACGGTTCCTTACACTATAAATTAGTAAGTTGACTAGGTCAATGTACTGGGCAAAATCAGGTGAAACAAACAAACAATTTATATTCACATTTGATTGGTCATTTCCTTATGGATAAGGTGCTTCTCATTAGATCACTTGTCTTGTCGGACTCTTTACATTATATAATTACCACCAAGTTATTTTTTTGTTCTTGAACTCAAAATGCTCCATGAATAGCGACCTTTTATCTTAATTAATCTACAGCAAATTTATTGAACTTTGTCTCCCCTGACGGTGGATTCTGTTCCCAATGGATTTAAAATGCCAAAAAAGTTGACCAGGTCAATGAAATTGATCCAACTACTCACTGCAATCAACATACAACTTGATTTATTTTTACAATAATTTTATTTTAATTTAAAAAATTAAAATAATATTATTGATATAAATATTATTTATAATTTTTAGCCAGCTATACTCCCTCGGATCCGTTGATTGGAGGTGGAGTAGTTTTTTTAAAAAGTTTTGATGCAATCATTTGTCACAAGTGAGAAAACTAAAATAATTAGGATTCAAATTTACTTCATTGATATAAATACAAAGTGTATTCAACAACTAAACCTTATGTGGTCATTAGAAATTTGAAACAATCAGGCAGCATAAGATCTCGATTAGCAGCAATTTATTAAGAATTGAGTTGATTAAGTAATAATTATTATTATTTGTTTTATCTGTTCATGAACAGTAAAAGGTCAGTAGCTAGTGGGGTGACGAGATTACTTTTGTCAAGATATCATTGAAATTGGAGAGATTTACAAGCTGGTTGGAAATCTTTGTAGTAACGTGCTTGTTCTCTCTTGATCTACTTCCAAAATTTTATGCCCCACTTACCCGATCTTCTTCTTGTGGACCGATTCATGTGGTGAGAAGATAGGGCACGTTGATGATCCAGATTTGCTGATGGGTAAGGACTATGATATTTCACACCTTGCAGCACGCTCAGGAATCCAATTTTAGATTATGATATTTATTTAAAAATATATTTAAAAAATATTTTTTATTTTTTAAAAATTATTTTTAAAATTAATACATTAAAATAATCTAAAAACATAAAAAATATAATTTGAAACAAAGAAACTAATTTTTTTAAAAACATTTTTAAAATATAAAAACAAACATGATGTTATAAGTTTTGGAATGGTAGTGGTGTTATATTTTTAAAAAAATTTGATTTTTTTAATTTAAATTAATAACTTTTAGTGTTTTTTATTGTTTGGATATAATAATATAATATATATTATTTTAATATATTTTTAAATAAAAAAACAATTTTTACACGCTTTCATGAAAACTCTAAATCTCAAAGTTCTTATAACTTGATAAAAATTTAAAGACGACAATCATGAAAAATAACTCCGCAACGTGTGATGTTTTGATTAGTCATCACAAGAGATATACTTGCAATCATGGATTAAGTCTTTTTTATGTATCAGAATGTTTAATATGTAAAGAATTTTTTTTATTGTAAATCCACACTTGTTCATAAACAGTATAAGTTCAATCGTTTTTATTATTATTATTGCTATTAGTTGACTCCCGTCTCATACACAGATAATTCCATTTTATATCAATGTCCATCAATGGAGGTAAACAGCTTGTGATACCCCAGAAAACATTTACTCCAAGAAATCAAGCATGCCATGCAAAACTTTACGATGGTGTTTCGTACAAGAACGTTAAAGATTTCTTTTTAAAATCATTTGAGATGCCAGGAATTTTACTGCGGTGATCAAAACATCTCAGATTCCTGGAAATCTCATAAAATTACATCTGATACATTTGCTAGAATATACATTTGAATAGTTAATAAGTGTTTCAATGAATTTAATTCAGTATATATCCAAAAAAATTATTAGGAGATAGTTTATTTTATTCAATGACTGCAATTTTATATGGTTAAATTTATTGCTGGATTCATTTCAATATAATTAGTTTTGAACACAAGTGATTATATCTTTTAAAAGGAGCAATTTTCTTATTATAAATCAAGCACTTTAAGATTAATAAGATAATGTTGGTAAGATTGCATTTCTAGTAAATATCTAAAAATAAATCAAACACAATAAAAAAATAAATTAATAAAAAATTATTTTTAATATTACAATATTCTCAACAATCAGATATTCAATGATCATATTTCATGCAAATATCTAAAAACTCAAATATCAATCCATCCAAGATTTTGATCAGCCAAACTGTCACATCTTCAACTAACATAGAACATAGATTTTGGGATCTAGCATGCTTAAGCAAGCTGTCACCACTCAGCTCATGCATGCATTTTCTTTACAAATCTGTCTTTCCGTTGTTTTTTTTTTAAAAAAAATTTATTTTTAATATTAGTATATTAGAACAAAGTAAAAAATAAATGAAAAATAAGAATTTTTTTTAAAGGCCACAGCACAGTACCAAACCGCTCTAGAGATAATAATTTTTCATCCTGGGCATCATAAAACCAAAGCAAGCTTTTCAGTGTTTTTCTATTTTTTCAACCCTCCTTCACCTTTTCATGGATGTATTAATTTATTTTCACAAATTTATTGTGGCGATCACCTCAATACTCTGATCCTCTCGTAAACAAGATTCACAGTAAGAACAAATCATGGACCTCAAAGTGCCACGTTGAATACAGCTCTCTACCTCGCCCTCCCTAGCTAGCCACCTCCACAGTCCATTATTAGATTCAGCTCCCTTGATTTCTATCCTCCAATTTGCCCCATATGTGTCTTGTCCAGACATAATGATTAATGATCGAGCGGCAAAGACTTTGGCGACACCATTTTATAGGCACGGTGCTCCTATTTTTTAAATACTTTTTGTTCATTTTTCAATGATAGAAAGACACAGACGAAGGGAAACTTGTTTCTAAAATTATTTAAATTAAATTTCTTTTATGTTCTTGGTGTTCTAACCAGATACATTTCTGCCTTCTCTGTATCTAGATTTTCTATCACAAAAGGTTAATCAAGCATGATCATGAGATTAGCAATGTGTAATTATCAAGGAACATGAACATCATCGGGATTGAGGAAGGGGCTGGCTAGTGTTGGTGGAGGCTACTTCTTCATCCTCGTGGCCTCACAAATTTCAAGTTTCAGAATATTAGTTAGGTGCATTGTCAATTTAAAAATCAAGATTTATTGACACTTTCAAGACCATCCATAAGAGAGCAGTGAAACATTTATCATGCAACCACCAATGTACTCCAGCTCATGCCTTTGTACAATGATTAGGAGGACTTGATTGATCTGGTCAGTTTGTATTCATTACCCTTAGATTAATTAATTCGCTCATAAATTCTCAAAGTTTAAGAGAATAAATTATACTTAGAATTTTAACTAACAATTTAATTTGCTAGGTTGTTACAATTCCTTGAAATATTATCATAGTTTTGATTACGGGTCCAACTTTTATTATTTTTATTTTATTTTTTAATTAAAATTTAATTAATAGTATACATATATAAATTTTAAATTTAAAAATTTTTTATTTTAAAAAATAATATAAATTATATTTGAAACCATGTCACTAGCAATTTAAATTTTTATGTTAAGGTGATTAATAACATAATAATATTATCTGATAATTAATTATAATTTATTTATTAATTTATAAAGACAAAACTATTAAAACATCCTAACATTTTCTTATTTAAAGCAATCCTTGCGTATAGATGGGAGATAATAGACAAAAAATAAAATAAAATTATACTAGATTTTCATATAAATTGATGAGTTAACCGATAAATGAAAACGTGTAAGTCTCATGAATATAAATAACTGATATTTCATATAAAAAGTAATTGTTACAATGAGTTTATATAACACCACTCATGTATACATTCTCAATTCTAAGAAGAGACTAGATTCCTTGGTTACTTTTGTAGAGATAATGTTTACATTTTTTACTTCTTCGAACTCGAGAGTTTTTTAAAAGAAAGGGGTAATAATCACAATCCAGTTTACAATTCATTTATAATATTTATGTTTTTTAACGAGAAGAAATAACGTTCACATGATATTTTTAGATTGTGCTGATTAGTGTTTTAAAATGGATAAATACATGTAAAAATCTACGTAGTAAAAGAGATAAAAAAAATATAAAATAAATATCTTAACAGTTTAAAATAAGTTTTTATGCTTTCAATATAAAAAACACAAGAAAACATGTTTTTTTTTAGTGTTTCGAAACATTAATTAACATCAAAATCAACTCTTTACTTTTCAATTTTCGGAAAATTAATTCACATTAATATGAATATTTATGAGAAAGTGTTTCTGGAACAAATCATTCCTTAAACTTGGATTATGAAATGTCATACTTCAAAAAAAAAAAGAAGAACCAAGCTTCCAAAATATAATATGTACAAATGCATACTAGCAATACTTGATAAGATCTCTATAAATAATTATTCTCATCAGGTATGGTAATAAGCACTCACGGGTTGGGTTTCTTTTTAATATTTATATTTTATTTATTAGATTATAAATTACCAATAAGTTTCGAGTATTTAATATGTGTGTGTGTATATAAGTGTACACATGTTCATTAGATGATGATATAATAAATATTATTCGTTTGTGTTTTATGTTAATATTAGGATATGTATATATTTTATTGTATTAAAAAAATTAAATATTTTATAAATATATCTATATAATATAAATATATATTCTAGGTTAAATTGAAGTAATTTTTTAATAGTGTTTAATAATATCTATATTTTATTTATTATTTATTTAATAAAATAACTATTTAAAAAATATCTACATATTTAACTTCCGTCAAATCAATATTCACTGGTTTGAATTAAAGTCTCAAGGTCACGTACGTACCTAAAGATCACCATTGATAGTTTTGAATGAACATGCAAGTAGGCGGCAAGACGTGGCAGTGATACAAATTTTTTTATAACATTAAAAAAAACCATCCATGAAATTTCCAAGAACCATGAGATCATCTCGATCACCTAGTCACCCAACAATCTTGTAACAATCCACGTTAGGGCCAAAATCGTCACCAAAAAATCCCACCCTATATATATATACACGAGCACACTCGCTAACAACAACGTTATCCCTCACCTCCATGCCCGCACTTCACTCCCCAACGCAAGCTCACAGTTGAAGCAAAGAAATCAAGAAACCATGACAGCGTTTTCTTACATTACATTTCTAGCAACAATAACAATATTCATCTTAACTTCTACAGTTCGAAGCTGTCCTGCTTCAGATAGGGCAGCTTTGCTAGCTTTCAAAGCGGCTCTCCATGAACCTTACTTGGGCATCTTCAATTCTTGGACGGGCACCGACTGCTGCCATAACTGGTATGGTGTCAGTTGTGACTTGGAGACCAAAAGGGTTGCTGACATTAACCTGCGAGGTGAATCTGAAGACCCCATTTTCCAAAAAGCTGGTCGGTCTGGGTACATGACTGGTTCGATCTCTCCTTCTATTTGCAAGCTCGAGAGGCTATCCAGCCTTACTATTTCTGACTGGAAAGGGATCTCAGGTCCGATTCCAGCCTGCATCACGTCTTTGCCGTTCTTGAGGATTATTGATTTGATCGGGAACCGGATTTCTGGTGAGATTCCGGCAGATATCGGACGGTTGGAGCGGATGACCGTTTTGAATATCGCCGACAATCTTGTAACAGGTAGGATCCCGAGGTCCTTGACTAATTTGTCAAGTTTGATGCATCTTGATTTACGTAACAATCGGATTTCGGGTCCGTTGCCTCTAGATTTGGGGCGCCTTCGGATGTTGAGTCGGGCTTTGTTGAGCCGAAATTATATTACTGGGACAATTCCCGATTCAATTTCTAAAATCTATCGTCTCGCTGATCTGGATCTTTCCATGAATAAATTATCGGGCCAAATACCGGCTTCTTTGGGTAAAATGGCAGTCTTGGCAACACTAAATCTTGATTCCAACAAATTATCAGGAAAAATACCTGATAGTTTGTTTAATTCAGCTATTGGTAACTTGAACTTGAGCAAGAACTCATTCCAAGGATACTTACCGAATGTTTTCGGGCCGAGATCATACTTCACGGTACTGGACTTATCTTACAACAATTTCTGGGGTCCGATACCAAAATCTTTGTCCCAAGCATCATTTATCGGGCACTTGGATTTGAGTCATAACCGCCTGTGTGGGAGGATTCCAGCAGGGCCTCCGTTCGATCACCTCGAAGCCTCATCGTTTGCTTACAATGCCTGTCTTTGTGGTAAGCCACTTGGAGCTTGCCAGTAGAGAAGAAAATGTTCAGATCGGCGGAGAACGGAATTAGTTTGATTTTTCGGGTTTGGTAATAGATGTTTGTATGAATATCATGTAATGTAACAGTAATTAAAAGTGTGTTCAATTAGTTGCGTTGTTATGGGAATAAATTAGAAGTTTTCATGCACGTAAATCTTGCATGAAATGGAGAGCTTTGATGCAATGAGTGTAATTATAAACATAAATTTAATACCCAAGCATCCCAAATCAAATGATAAAAAGCGAATTAATGTTCTTTTCTTTTCAGTTTCTTTCTCAATACCTCCCTGGGTGGGCCCGTTTAGTGCTAAGAACCAAAGGTGTTAAACTGGGCTAGGATTAGGATTCGGATCTCCCTAACCTTGGTTTAGATTAGTTTAAATTTAAAGTTGACTTGGTTTGACTGAGTCGACTTATAATTTAGTAAACTCGGTTTCTGAATATGATGCAGTTTTAATTAACCGACACTGATTCACGCGTGCAGTAATTAATTAACTCAAATGACGTGCAAAAGCTACTGTTTGGATTTATTTTTTTTAAAATTTATTTGAAAAAGTAAATGAAAGTTGTACAGGTAACGAATGAATGCTCATTTGTTTTTAATAACACCGGTGTTTTCATATGAAAAATATTTAATGCTTTTTATTTGAAAAAAATCACGAACAATTATAGCCGCGCTTGCGTTTCTAAACAGCATTAAATTCATGATCAAGTACATTGAAATTGGATTGAAAGATCTAAATCTTTTTGCTACAGTTGTGCATAATAATTTAGTAGCCAGTACTAGCCAAGCATATGTTGTGTGATGAAGGTTTTTTCTGGGACATGGATGGGAACTGTTGTCTGTGGCGATTTAATTATACACAGCTCCTATTCCTATATAAAACAAGACAGTGCACGTGAAGCCTTAGTGAGATAATGACAGCTTTGCTTTGCATTCAAAGATGAGGGCCTAGCGATGGCCGAGGCAAGCAATTTTCTCTGGCATCTGCAGATTTTAGCATTCCACAGCTACATCATCGCGCACAGCGCGCGCGCGCACCCACCCACCAAACTAGCCATGCCTAATTTACACATGAAGTTCATCTAGAATTAATATATGATAATTGCACTGATAGGCTTTACTTGTCGAAATGTTTACATAAATGGAAGGCTGACAGATTCTTGTGCTTAAAGGATGCAAGTGCAGCTTTTTTACTTCCTTATTTTTATATTCTTGTAATGTTTGGATTATAGGATAATCCGCATTTGCAGGAGGGGTTAATGCCTAAAGGGAGATGATACCTTTTAAGAGCTAGCTAAATGTAATTACTTTTTAGAAGGCTAGTCATCTCACGAATTCGGCATTATTAATGATTTCCATTGAATGTGGTAAGGTGTTTTGTTTTTGTAGTTTAACTTGTTTTTTAAAGTGATTGATATTTTTTAAAGTGATTTTTTTATCATTTTAATGTGTTAATGTGAGAAATAAAAAGATATTATTTTAATTCATTTTCAATTGAAAAAAACTTGGAAACGCTTATATCACACTACCAAACGCATAACTGTTCCTAGCACACAATTAATTGTCTTCGAAAGGAAGATGCATTATAATAAAAGATTCAAAGGAATTGGGCAATAACCTACAAGTTATATAGGTTGAATTTCTTCTTTTTGGTTATGGCAGGGCATTGAGTTACCTTTATGCTTTCTATGCTTGAGTGATGGTTTAAGAATATAGCATGTATGCTGCTATTGTGGCATCTGGATGCATGCAGGGGAACTTAAGAGAACATGGGGGGAGGGGTATCTCTCCTAATGATCTCATCATGTGGATAGGTCAGATTGTTAGATGTAGGCTGCAGAAAACTAGAATTCTGAAGGAAGCTTTGTTAAATCCAAAGTTTTCTATTATTAGTTCTGCAATTATGTTCAAATAGAAATCCATTTAATTAGTTCTACAAGTTGCAAAAACACTTTGCTCCACAGACAAGCAAGTGAGAGGCATGCATTCATCTTTTTTGTTGTATGGAAAGATGTTGAATTTGCTTTATGCTCTCTTTATGTTTGACAGGGGCCATCTTAAGAACAGCCCATGTATTTCTTTTCTTTTTCTCTTTTAAAGAATAGCATATGTTCTTGCAGGAATTCTTTTAAACTTGCACTCAGTTTACCTATAAGCTCTTCAAAGGAAGATGGCAGTATAGTTGGTTGACAGAAGACATTTTAGAGGAGATGTATCCCTCTGAAGTAAAACATTTTGTTGACTCCATAAGGAAATGTCTGACTAATTGATATTTTGACGTAGTTCATTTTTTAATTAAATTTTCACACCACTAATTTAGAGTTTACGCTTGTCCCTTGTATGTAGACCGCAAATTTTCTCCATAATTGATTGAATTTTTTGCCACGGATTTCGTTAAGGAAATGTTTTTTGATGTATTCGATGAGGCCCAAATCTATGAGTAGCGTTGTCAAGCAACTCACATTAAACAATGAGGTAGACTGACTCCAGTGTACTTCGCTGAATTGAAACATCCTTGGCAGGAACTTGATCAACGACATCCAATTAAAACGGTGTGTCAAGATATCAAAATCCGTCAAGAGAAGATCATGAGAGATCGTATCTATGACTTTCTTGCAGGTTTAGATAATGTCTTTGATAAGGTTAATAGTGATTTTCTACGGAATAATGTTGACGGTTTTCTATACAGTTATTATAAACAACTTTCCAGCCCTCCTTTATATTTATATTTATGAATTATTAAAATGATACATTCTTTTATAATTTTTATATCTATAAGATTTTAAAGTAATTCATTTTAAAAATATATTATTTATATTTATAAATTTTTTAAGTGATTCACTTTAAAGATGTAATATTCATGAACTTTTAAAGTATTTTACTTGTAATTATCTATAATATAATAAATATCTGTAATATATAACTATTAAAATTTAATAAAAACTTTAGTTATAAATAATATTATTTGATCCCATACACATTAATTTAATTATCTTAAATTTTATATTATTTATATAGAATTGTAGAGTTTAAAAATACCAAATATATATAAAAAACAGTAAATATATGAGTAATATTAATAACTAAAAGTATTGTTTTTTTATTATTAAAACTTATAATTATATTATAAATATATTTATTCCACGTTAAAAAATCATTAATTAAGTTGTACAACTAATCCCTACGAGGACTTCGTGAAGCCTACAAGTTGTACAACTAATCCCTACGAGGACTTCGTGAAGCCTACAGTTATAGTCGACGTGAAACTCAACATCAAATCATAATGTTGGGTAGTTCTTCTCCATCTGATGTCGTTGTAGATCCGTGAAACTCAACGTCAAATCATAACGTCGTAGAGTGCGTTCAGTACTGTGATGAATATTACGGTTTGAAAAATAGATATTATGATTTGAAAAATTAAGTGTTTGGTTAAAATTATGGTTGAAATTAAAATTAAAAAAAATAATTTAATGTATTTGATTAAAAAAGCTTTTGAAAATAAAATTATAAAATAATTTTTAAAAATATATATTAATATTGATGATTTTAAATTTAACTATTATATAATTAATTACTCCTATTATATTATAAAATAAATAATATTTTATATAAAATATTTTTTTATTTTATTAAACTATTTATAATTACATTACGTATAAAATTTATTCGATAAGAATTACAGTTTTTATAATTTTTTAAGTATATAATAAAATTAGATAAAATATTGTCAAGTATAAAATTGATATTACAATGTGAGTGAATTTAATTTACTCTATATTAGTTTTTCAAGAAAAAAATATTATTTACATCACATTGCAAAAAAATGAATTGCATTATTCATTGAATAGTGCAATTCACACAAACAATAAATAAAAAATAATATTTTTCTGTTTTTTATTAACAGCGTGAAAATTATATGAGATCTATGTATAATAAATTAATTTTTTTATTTATCAAATGACTACAAACTGTATTTAAATTAAAATGCAGTTACAGCCAGCAACCAGCTGCGCAAACAAACTGGCTCGTATATCCTTCTGTTGCCATGATATATAAGGTATCTGTTAATGGATCAACTAAAAAGGATGGAATAATTTACTCCTCTTGTAAGAAAAGACAACATAATGAGGATAATTGTTTAAAAAAATGGTTTTCCTGACAGGTACCTGGACCGCCGCAAGCAACTTGAAGGCTGCCTGAAATCCACGTCCTGCTGCCACAAATCAGTCCACCAACCTGTCCAGCATGTATGCGCAAATGTGGGAGAAATTACCCCAACATTCTACAATATTCTAGTATAATATATCATGTGAACCCATCATAAACCCATTGTTCACAAGATATAATATATCATGTGAATCTATTCCAATGGGCAAGATCTGACAACCATGCTTAAAACTAAGTTATTGCAATACTGAAATGCACTTCAATGCCATTCATTACATGATCCTTTTCAGACTAATTGATAGCATGTTGATTGATACAAACCATTTTGCAGAGAAAACAAGACCTGGAAGAAACTAACACAGATCATTTAATGAAGTACATGTAGAGCAATCTCACACGAAACACAAACAAAACACACTTTCATTTGTAGGACACGATCGAAAGGGTAGAACCTATTTCACTTGAATGACAGAACACACTGTTTGTATGACAGTGAGTATTAGAAGAGCCCCAGCTGCAACAACAGAGATGGAAACCCATGGATTATGGAAATAATTGTGTTTCAAGGCTGCAATCCATTTGTGCGTCCGCTTTCTGCAGTACTTATTCAGATCTTCAACGACATCAGCAAAATAAAATTGTTTACTGTTAACAAAATTTCCTCTGTCCAGATCATGGAGAACACTCATAACTGCATCATTATTACTGAGCCAATTATCTATAATTCCTTTCTTAGCAAGTATTTCTACATCATTAGTACCACGAACAAGGAAATTGATGGTAGCGATATAGTCACTTACGTATACATCTCTGCAATGGCATTGCTCAAAGGCGTGGAGGTTTCTAAATAACCTCTCTGTTTCATCCTCTAAAAATAGTGGTGGTATTTCCAGTACCCCTTTATGAAAATCAAAGTTCATTTCAAATATTTTGTCCCTGGACCCCAACTTAAACTTGATTCCAGAGTGATGGAGCTCCATTGCACTTGGTGCGGTGAGAGTTTCGAGATGCTTTGACTGTTTCTGCTTTGCTGGCTGCTGACACTTTCTTAGAAAGTCAACGAAATGCTCTACTTCAGAGGATTTGATTTGCTTCAAAATGTCCTTTGGCACCCATGAATCCCCAAATGTGCTTGATAAGAAATCACGAGTAAGCTCAATCATGGAACATCCGCCCTGTCTTTTGGAAAGCTTAAGCATGTCGTCAAGAATGAAAAATGGAATCTGATTTTCAAGCAAGCACATGTCAAAATCGATTCCTCTTATCATCCACGGTTTACCGAATATACGGTCATAGTTGCTTGGGATGAAAGAGTCAAACCGTATCAGGAAGACCATAATGATGAAGGAGCTATCTAGCAACATCATTTTCACAAAGTCCTCTGGACTAATATTTTCAAAATTATCTGCGTAACAGTTGCGCAATCTTGTCTCCCTCTCTGCAATAGCTGCAATACATTCCTTGACACTTACCTCACTCAGTTTAAGAAACTCTTGCAGGTATATTTTTTTATGCTCTTCCATTTCTTTCAGCTCTTCTTTTCCATGGTGAATGGGCCCAATGGAGACTAGTTGAGGCGTGTAGGCATACTCCTTCGAGTCGCGTAGTCTTTTAGGAACTCTGTAGATGGAACACTTATTAGAGAAGGCATGCAAGGTTTTCAACTCCTCTTGAACGGACGCTGTTAGTTTGTCAATGTCAAGCGAAACATGATCATTCCTTTTCTTCTGCTCAGTTGATGTTCCGACTTTCTCCATCCTGTGACACAAATCTCATTTGATCAGATGTTTGCCGGAATCACAGAGAATCATCAGATCAATCATTGAAATGATCTCTACAGTCAAGACTACCAAATCATTTAATTAATACGGATGCTTGAACAAATTCTAACACAAATGTAAAGAGGAAATGAAAAGATCACACAAAATATTGTCGAACATTCACAAAAATATTTGGAAGGAATCGAATCTGAATTATTGCAACATACGTAGCTTCTCTAAATTACAACTTGCATACTTAGATTTGCTTCATAACATGTATAGGGAAAACACTCAGCGGCCTTCTGGCAGAAACAAAAAACTCACTCAGTAGCTCAAGGTTGTTTCACAAACTATGGTCTGAAGTGTTTCTGATCAGAATCTTCTTGAATGTTCTGTTCCTGCATTTCTCCATCAGTTCTTCTACACAGTCTTCGTCAATATAGACTTTTGCAGCTAAACAACAAATCAACATTATTATCAGGTGGGGTTTCTATAGCTGTTCATTTTTAAAGTAATTTTTATTTAAAAATATATTAAAAATATTTTTTATTTACTTTTAAAACTAATTTCTTAATTCAACACATTAAAACAATATAAAAAAATAAAATAAAATTTTAAATTCTTTTTAATTTTTTTAAAAAACGTGATTTCAAACATCCCTAAAAAAAGTTATATTTAATATATGTTATTTTTTAAAAAATATTTTTTTATTAAAAATATGTATTTTTTAATTTTTTACATTATCATTTCAAAATAACTAAAAAGTAATAAAATTAATCAATTTAATATTTTTTTTAAATTAAAATAAGTAGCTATTGTTCTTTCAAATAATCTTTTAACTAGTTACGTCGCCAGTGTTACACTGCAGATTTATATTTTAAAATATTATAAAAATTTAAAACTTAAAAGTGATGGATTTAATTGCAACTTTAGATTCAAAAGCATTGAATTTGATTATAATGTCAAACCCAATAATAATATTACAAATAAACACTATTTCCGCTTTTTATATGATCATGGCAGAAGGTGAGTTAACACCTTTATTTTTTTATATGTATTAGGTTTTGGTGTAGAATGAATAAAAAAAATATATCTATCCCATATTAAAAAGAAATACCCGCTCTTTAAGTGTTTATAAATATAGGTTTACAGTGTGAAATAAATTAAGTGAATATTATGGGGGATGAGCTCTTTATTAGGCTTTTTAATGCTATTAAATGGATATTTATAATATCAAAATATAACACTTGCTATTTGAAACTTGATATGTTAATGATATTATTTTTTCTTAATTTTTTTAATTTTTTAATTAATTTTGATATTTTTAGTTATTGAGATAAAACTGAATAATAGATATTTAGTTTAATTCCAAATATAATTGTTTTTATTAATAGACATATAATTTCATTAACAATTATAATATTTTATAATATATTTTAATTTATTTTTTATAAAGTTATCACAATTTTAGAACATAGTTTACAAATTTAAAGAGTTAACTTGGATCGATATAATATATTATTGGCTCAATATTTGAAAAACAAATATCATTCAATATATCACCGTATAGTACTTAAAAAAATATCCATATACATTATATTTTAAATTCATGATTAAGTTTTTATTAGAATACATGTTAAAAACACTTGAATATAATTTTTTATATTAAAAAATTATATAATTCACAACGAAAACCCTTCTTATTAATTATTAATTATCTAATAAACTAAAATTGCTCGGTGTTTTACTATGCACTACATAATACAATTTACAATGAAAAACTAAGTTGTCTTTTTTTTTTTTGTTTTAAGTTGAGGTGTCTTTTTTTTTTTAACTTTTTTCTTCTTTTTTTTATGCCTTTTGGGTTTTTTTTGCTTATTTCTTTTCGTTTCGTTTTCTTTTAATAATTTTTTTTGTTTAATTTAGTTTGTTAATATTATTTTTTTTTAAATTTAGTTCTAATAATTTCATGACATGAATTTCAGGTTTAATATGTTTATATGGTTTGACTAGTTAACCCGGATTTTTTTTTTTGCTCCTTTTTTTTTAATTAATTTTTTTGTTTATTTTAATTTGTTGATGTTAATTTTTTTTATTTAGTTATTAGATTTTTTTGGACATATATCCTAAGTTTCACAGGTTATTGATTTTATGGGTTAACCAAATTAATTCTAGGTTAACCCCTTCATGTTTTTGTTTTTTATCTTAATAAATTTTTTTATTTAATTTAGTTTGTTAATATTAATTTTTTATTTAGTTATTATACTTTAATGACATGAATCTCAGGTTTAACGGGTTAATCTTATTTGATGAATTAACCCATAGTTTTTTTAATTAATTTTTTTGTTTAGTTTAATTTGTTAATGTTAAATTTCTTTCTATTTAGTTATAAAACTTTTATGACACATACTCCAGGTTTAACGGATTAACTTGATTTGACAGGTTACCTAGTTAATTTATGGTTAACTCTTCAAATTTTTTTTCTATTTAGTTATTAAACTTTATAACGTGAATTCCAAGTTTGATTGGTTAACTTAATTTGAAGGGTTAAACCAGTTAATTTAGATTTTCTTCGTTTTCTCAATTAGTCTTTTTCTTCATGTTGGTTTTTTTTCTTTGTTTTTAATTAATCTATTTAATTATCATATTTTTAGACCATGATTTTGTAGCCAGATCTACATTTCAAGACTTTTGGGTATGATATTATAGCTAGACTACTTAAACTTGAGTCATATAAGTTTATTATTATTATTATTAATATAAATATTATTCTTGGATCACGCGTTATAATTAGACCCCATGCTTTTGAGTATATCTTTGCAAAAAAATTTAATATTCTTAGATCTTAGCTTTTTTTATATTTTTTATACAAGAAAAAAATTACCCGTGGTATATGTCTTTTTTTTTCCTTTCTCTTTTTCTTTTTAAGCCTTTTACTGTGGACTACAAAATATAATTTACAATAAAAAAACTGATACCTTTAGTTTTTTTAGCTTTTTAATTTAATTTTTTAATATTAAAATTTTTATATTTAATTATCAGAATTTTATGACATGAACCCCAGATTTGATGGGTAAACCTAGTTGATTTAGATTTTTTTTCTTCAATATTTTTTTCTTCCTGTGGGTTTTTTGTTCTTTGCTGTTTTTTTAATTATTTTTTTAATTTAGTTCATTAATATTAAATCTTTTTTTTTTCTATTTAATTATCATACTTTCATGACATAGATCATAGTTTTGATGGGTCAACCTGATTTGATGAGTTAATTAAGTTGATTCAGATTTCTTTTTCTTCATTAGTTTTTTCTTTCAATTTTTTCTTTTAATATTGTATTCAGTCCACGATGAAAAGGTTAAAGCCTTTAATTTTAGTTTTTTTTCTTCTTTTCATGCCTTTCAAGGTGGACTGCATAGTGAGTCCACGATGAAACGGCTGATGTCTTTTTTTTTTTAATTTAGTTTGTTGATAATAAGATTTTTTTCATTTAGTTTTTAAAATTATGACACAGATCGCAGGTTTGATGGATTAACCTAGTTAATTTAGATTTTTTTCCTTTTTGTTCATTTGTTTTTTTCTTCGTATAGGTTTTTTTAATTAATATTTTTTGTTTAATTTAGTTCATTAATAATATTTTTTTTTCAATTTATTTATCATTCGATTCCTTTAGTGTGTTTTTTCCTGGTTTTATGCCCTTAACTGTGGACTGTATAGTGTAATCCACAGTAAAAAGACTGATGTCTTTTATTTTTTTAAATAATTTTTTTAATTTGGTTTGTTTATGTTAAATTTTTTTCTATTTAGTTATAAGACTTTTATATCACAAATCTCATGTTTGATAAGTTAGCCTAGTTAATTCAATTTTTTTTCTTTTTCTTTATTAGAATTTTTGCTCCATATAGGTTTTTTCTTCTTTGTTTTTTCCTTTTTAATTTTTTTAATTTAGTTTGTTGATATTAAATTTCTTTCTATTTAGTTATCAGACTTTCATGACATAAATCTCAGGTTTGATGGATTACCTTGTTAATTTAGAATTTTGTTTTCTTTTTCTTTATTAGTTTTTTCTTCATATAAGTTTTTTCCTTTTATCCCAAATAGTTTTTTTTCTTTTTTCTTTTTTACATTTTGTATTCTTTTAATTGTGGACTGCATAGTGCAGTCTATAGTGAAAAAGTCGATGCCTTTTATTTATTTTTGTTTTTTTCTTTTTAATTAATTTTGTTATTTAATTTAATTTGTTAATGTTAAATATTTTTCTATTTAGTTATCAAATATTTATGACATGGATTCTAGGGTCTGACGGGGTAGCCTAGTTAATTCAGGGTAACTTGTTAATTTTTTTTTCTTATTTAGCCATTAAACTTTCACGCACGAATTTAAGATTTGACGGATTAACCTTATTTGAAAGATTAACTAATTTAATTTAATTTAATTTTTTTTCATTAGTTATTTTCTTCATGTTGTTTTTTTTCCTATGTTTTTTTCTAACTAATCTATTTAATTATCATATTTTTATGTTACGACCTTGCAACTAAACCCACATCCAAGTTTATTGGGTCTGGTGTTGCAACCAAACCCACTTACTCTTGGATCAGACGTTGTAGCCAAACCCAAAACTCTCTGAGCATAGTTTTGCAAAAAGACTTAACACTTTTAGTTCTTAGCTTTTTTAATATTTTTTATGCAAAAAAAATTGACTCATGGCATCGTGCAGGTAATTTAACTAGTAATATACTAAAACATATGGAAAAAATGTTACAGCAATGAATAGTATTTTCTTCACAAGTTTTAGTGTGGTTCTATAACAGCACTTTTGCTTTTATTTTTTTCTTTGATTTTTTAATCAATGTTTTTTTTTTAATTTAGCCTTTTAATATTTTTTTAATTGGTTATCTCAATTTCATGACATAAATTATAGGTTTGATAGGTTAATATGGTTGTCTAGTGTTTTTTCTTTTTATTTCACTTTTTTTCCAGTTTCATCCTTTAATATCGAGTTAATTAAGAATTAAGTTTTATTATTTATTTTATTTACTTTCTATTAGGTTATTCCAATCTCATAACACAAGAATAGTGCTTAAAGGGTTAACTTATATTATTTTTTTTAAATTTTATTATTTAATATTGAGTTAGTTGAGAATTGAGTTTCATAATCTATTTTGATTTATTTTCTATAAGAATATCTTAGTCTCATAATCATGTTTGCGTTTTTTGGCATTTTAACCCTAGTTAAATCAAATTATTTTTTATTTATTTTCGTTTTAAGATGATTATCTTAGTTTGATGTCTTTCAACATTGGATTTTTTTAATTAGCTTGTCCTAGTCTCATTACCTGAGTTGCTGGTTTGGTAGGTTAATCCAATTGAGTTAGATGCTTTTCTTTTTAAAAAAAAATTGATTTTCCCTAATTTTATCATTTAATATTGTGTTTGATTGAGAATTAGACTTCATGATTTATTTTATTTTTATTTTTATAAGATTATCTCAGTCTCATGACCTGAGAATAATGTTTAACTAGTTAACCCATATTGACTTAACTTATTTTTGTGTTATTTTTAAAATTAAAATTTATATAAATTTTATCATTCAACATTAGATCTGATATGATTGATTGAGAATTGAACTTTATAATTTGTTATGATTTGCTTTTTATGGCATTATTTTAGTCTCATAACCAAAATGATGAATTTGAGAAATTAATCTGGGTTAAATTAGGTTGGTTTTTTTTATTTAACATGAGGTTGAGGTTAATTAAAGATTAAGCTTTATAATTTATTTGAGTTGTTTTCTGTGAGGTTATCATAGTGTTATAAACCGAGATATAGATTTGACATGTTAACAAAGGTTGACCAAGTCAATCCAAAATGTTATTATTTTAATATTAAAAAAAGATATCATCTTAATTTGTTTAGTCAAATTATATTTTTAATTGTCGTTTGGGTTACTTTTGGACACAACACATCAACCAGGTCACATCGAGTCAGCCCCCATATGATTTTTTCACTAAAAAACCATTAGTAATATTTAAATATTTGTTTATTTTCAAGAAAAATTTGACTTGACTTGTAGCATTGCACATGTTAATGATTTAATTAAACCTAAATTAAAAAAAACAATAAAAAAAAGAAGAGGGGTAAAGTAATGAAAAGAAAGAAGATGTTATCTCCTTTACTTTTTATATGAACATGGAAGGAGGTCAGTTAACATCTTGATTTTTTTAGATATACAAGGTGTTAATATAGTTTGTAAATGAATAAAAAAATGTATTTTTATCTAACTTGTAAAATAAACTAAACTCTTTCTTTTTGAGTGTTTATAAATATGAGTTTATATCGTGCAGTAAATAAAGTAAAAATAATGATAGATGAGCTTTTTGCTGGGCTTTTTAATACTATTAAATGGATACTTTTAGTATAGCATTTACTATTTGAAACGTAAGTTATATAATTTTATTTTTATTTTTTATAATTAATTTTAATATTTGTAATTATTGAGATAAAACTGAATAATAGATATCTAATTTAATTTAAAAAAATTTAAAATTAATAATTATATAAGTTTTTACTGTACAAAATTTATGAAAAATCTTAGATGAACTTGTGTCTCTCAGGACCAGGAGGATACTGCTACATTTAACGTTTGAGCAGCTCCGCCCGTGGTTTGGTTTTGCATTTTAAAGAAAAGTATTTGTTTTTTATCTTTTCAAATGATTTAGATATTAAATATAATTTTTTTAAAATAAAAAAATTATTTTTATATATTATTAAAATAACAAATATTTTAATAAACAACCACCCAAAAAAACATCTAGTAAATCAATTACAAGTCTTTACTGGCTCAATTTCAATTGAATACAAGTGTTCCGGTCATAAAGCAGCCTGTCTAGAAAAATTATAGCAGTCTTTTTGCTTTTTTTTGACGAATCTTTGTACAGGAACATTTTTGTTTTTTCAAGAATTATTGTACACGGCCTAGCCAAACGACGTTTTGTGCATCTAATGCGCTGAAGGCTGTCGTCACAGATCAATCATATTCATACCAACGTAGAAAGTAAAACGGAGATGCCTTCTCTTCCAATCCTCGAGCACGGTTTGTTTTTATGTTTAGATACTGGTGGGCAGGACGAGACCATGCCATCAAGATGGTCAGTACCAAAATCTTATGAAGATGATTTATTTTTTGAATTATTTTCTAAGGATTAGTTTTTAAAATATTTTTTATTTTTTAAAAATTATTTTTAATCAATTTCTATTCGGATTCATGCTTCATCAACACCAGCATATTTTCAAGCACCACACGCGCGCACAAACCAAAGGTGAAAGCTAGAGGGGCCGGGCCATGAACTCATGGGTAATATTATACCAACAGTGACACACCCTTCTCCCTCCCCACTCCTCTCTTTAGATCTCTCCTTCCTTTCTTTTGATTCAGAGGGAATATTTTAGGGTTTTATCTGCTTTAAATCTCGCAGCGTTTTGAACCCTCAGCGTTGTTGATTCTCAAGTCGACGGTTCAATTTCAATCACAGATATGATAAGCACACTCTGAGCCGTCGATCTAATCAGTAACCATGGCGGCGTCTTACGCCTCGATCACCATGAAGAAAGTCTTAACTCTAATTACTCTCACCCACTCCTGTCTATTCGTTTATTTTTCGTTTCTTTCTAAATTAAAGTTCAGCTTATGTAGAAAATTGTGCTTCGATCTGAGATGTCGGAGCGATCAGGTATGACAAAGGATCACTGACTGTAATAGACCCAACAAAGAATGTAATGAATAAGAAGACGATGATAATGGAAGGTAAGAGAGGGAAATACACAGGTCGAGTAGGGCAAGAAACAGAGGGAAAAGTAAGAGAGAGAGAGAGAGAGAGAGAGAGAGGGAGGGAGGGAGGGAGTTTTCGAAAAACTATGGAATTCGATATATCGATATATCATTGTAATCTTTTTCCCTTCTTAATGCTTTAGAGTTTCGTCTCCTATACACGTCTTAACACTTGAATCAAAACGCACGGCATTGGTTGTAACTCCAATGCTCAAAACTCACCGTTTAACTTATTAGTTTAATTGAATTTCCTCCCTTGCAGATTTCTTATCCATTCTCTCCTTGCAATAATTGCCCTTTCTTCGAATGGAACTTGTCTCAAGGTCAAATTAAAGAAACCATCAAGCCAAATCATAAGCAAATTCCCACGTGGCTTCAGTGGGTGTGAGATCAGTCCAGGGATGAGCATTTGAGTGGCTGCTTGGTGGTTTCTCTTGACAATTCATCGCTCCACTATAGCTTATGGGTGGAGAATGAGTTCAGCTGGTAAGGTAGACAGTGTGGAGAGTCCTCCCTATTCCCACCTTCTTTTTTAATAGAGACACATGGAATACTGGATGGATGGTTGCAGAGTCGGATAGCTTCAGCTTATAGGCCACGGTACCAATTCTTGCCAAATGATCTCTCACTTCTATGCTTGTTTGCTAATTGGACCATCCTGTTTTGGGTACCCTGTAGAATTTTTCTTAATATTCCATAACATGTGTTCCCTTTTTGACAGAAATTCATCTTCTACTTCGACCGGAGAATCCCTTGGGATGTAGGGAATATGTAGCGGGGGAGGGTAACCATAAATGATTTTGTAGGGAGTAAATTTTACAGTTGTATGGTAGTTAGTGTTGTACCACCATTCCGCTAATAGTAGCCACTTGGCCTATTGAGTTGGTGAAGTCCCTGTCATGTAACGCAAGTAGTTCTCTAGGCATTTATTCACCACCTCCGTTTGCCCATCTAACTTGGGATGGTAGGTGGTGGAGTAACACAGTTTTACTCCTTGTCTGGCGAAGAGTTCCTTCCAGAAAAGTACTCAAGAAACATCTTCGTCACTTGCAATAGTTATGGGTAGGCCATGTAGTTTGTAGATATTATCGAGAAAAACTATAACCACAACACTTGCAGTATAAGGATGGGGAATGGCTATGAAATGCACATATTTACTGAACCTATCAGTTACCACAAAGATAATCTCCTTGCCTTCAGATTTAGGCAACCCTTCTACAAAATCCATGCTAATATCAATGAATGGGGCTTGAGGTATAGGAAGTGGTTGCAACAATCTTGGTGTGCGAGTGTTTTCTGACATGTTCAATTAACAAATAGGGCAGTCCCTAGCATATTATCTAACGTGTTTCTGTTGCCCCTTCTAGTAGTAACCATGAACCACTTTCTTGGTAGTGACTATAGCTCCTGAATGGCCTCCTACGACTGAGTCATGGTATAAGGAATGAGTTTGGTCTGAAGAATCACATTGTGACCAACCACTATCTTTCCCTTTCTGCACAATAGTTGATTAACCCATGAGTAGTGGGGATGAGAAGTAGGATCCCTGTTTAGCTTCTGAATGAGGTTTTGGACAGCCCTATCGCCTTCCCATGTTGCCTTGATATCGTCCATAATTATAATGGAAATAATAGAAACTGCTAAGGTGCTCAACTTACCACAAGGCACCCTGGAAAGTGCATCTGCAGCTACATTGTCTTTACCCTTCTTGAATTCCATCTCGTAGTCAAAGCCAAGGAGTTTGGCTAGCCATACATGCTGTTGGGGGGGCATGTCACCTTCTGTTCCAACAAATACTTTAAGCTAATATGGTCAGTGCGGATGGTGAAATGCTTACCCTATAAATAGTTTGCCATTTCATGACAGCTAGTAGAATAGCCAGCAATTCTCTTTCATAAGTGGAGAGTGTTTACTGTTTAGGTCCAAAAGGTTTACTGATGAATGTAATGGGGTGGTTTTCTTGCATCAAAACTGCTCCCATGCCTTTGCTGCTGACATTTATCTCGACAATAAATTGCTTATTCAAGTCTGGCAATGCTAACACTGTTGGGTTAGTTATGATGCACTTAAACTAAAGAAAGGCTGCAGTTGCTGTTTCATTCTATCTATAGATATCTTTTTGTAGCAGCTGTGTCAATGGTTTGCATATGGTGTCGTAGCCCTTGACAAATCTCTTATAATACCCTGTGAGACCCAGAATTCCCCTGAGTTGCTTGGAACAGGCCAGTTTAATATGACTTTGATTTTCTGTGGGTCAGTTGATAACCTTGTTGAAGAGATAGCATGACCAAGACAATCAACTTGGTTGTTGCAGAAGACACACTTACTAGCCTTGGCGTACAACTTATTAAACTTCAAAATCTCAAACAGAGTCTTCAAATTGCCTAAGTGGTCTGACAGGGTGTTGCTATAAATGAGGATGTTGTCAAAGAATACAAGGGTAAACTTTTGTAAGTAACTCCAAAAGACCTCATTCATCAGACTTTGAAATGTGGCAGGGGCATTAGTCAAACCAAAGGGCATGACCAGGCATTTACAGTGCCCATTATGCGATTTGAATGCTGTCTTGTAAACATTCTCATGAGACATTCTGATATGGTGGTAACCCGATCTGATATCTATCTTAGAAAAAATAATGGCCCCAACCAACTTTTTCAAGAGCTCATTTATTAGAGGAATATGGAATTTATCCTTCACTGTAAGTTTGTTTAATGCCCTGTAGTCAACACATAGCCTCCGAGAGTCCATCATTCTTCTTGACTAGAACTATTGGGGAAGCAAAATGATTATGCCTGTGCTGGATTGTGCCCGAATCAAGCATCTCTTGAATAATCTTTTCCACCATATCCTTTTGTAAATTTGGATGCTTGTAAGGCTTGAGGTTTACTGGATCAGAACCCTCCTTCAAAGGTATCTTGTGTTCATAGCTGCGAGGTGGTGGTAAGTGCTTAGGTTCTTCAAAAATCTCTTGGTAGTCTACCTCTAGAGCTTCCAAGCCAGTATTCTTAATAGCACAGGGTCGTAACTTGGTGGATATTGGCTGCCACTCATTGCATTTACCATCAATACTGCGTAGGCTGCACAAACTAATTTCAGCTACCAATTTGGTGCTGCATAACAGGCCATTAAGTTGCTCAAACCAGTGTTTAAAAAAGTTATAGGATCTTTCTCCAATGGACAAGGATTCCTTATATTCATTTTGCATGAAGGAGTGTTCAGACTGGTATGCAGTGGCAGAGGGAATTAAGGAGGCAATTGCCCCTTTAATTCTTTTTTTTTTTAAGAATATTTTTTATATTAAAATTTTAATATAATAATTTAACAAGCTTTTCTTCTTTTTTTTTTGAATTATTGTTCATACCTCCTTTTTCTTCTACATTTTTTTTAATTCTAAACTATTAATTAATTAATTAACCTTTTATGCTTTATGCTTAATGTTTTAGGTAAGTTTCCTTTATTTTTTCTATTTATTTCATTATTTAATTTTAATTTTATTTCTTAATAATATGATAATTTATGGATTTGCTAAATTAATATGTGTATGTATAATATTATATGCATATGAATATAAATTAAAATGAGTTTTGATGAATTAATATGTATTTTGTTATGAATTTCATGTTAAAAATTATGGTAATTAATGTACTAGTGATTAAAAATTGAAGTACTGAATAATTAAAAAAATTAGGGATATAATAAAAAAATTAAAAAATATATTAATATTTATATTTAACGTAAAACAACAAATTAACAAAAAATTGTTGCCAATAATTTCACTGGTCCCTAAAAGATTTGGAAATAAATGAATCAAAGTTTTATTGTATATATCGAGAAAGAATATTTTTAATGAAATTAATAATGAAGCTATTATTAAATAATTTTAAAATATAAAAATTTGAAAATAATAATTATAATGTAAGTAAAAAATATTCTTAAATTAATTTTACTTCACATGAATTAGTACACATGTTTATATAATATATAATATCAAGTAAAATACCTCTCATTTAAAATTCTCTAGCTTCGCCACGCTGGTATGTAATCTTTTCTCCAATAAACTAGAATTTTTTATGTCAATCATGTTCCAAGTTATAGAAGCAAGGTAACAAAAGTTTTAGAATTATAGAAGCAAAAGAAAGTTCTGTAGAAAATGAAACTGGAAAATCTCCGAGTTCGTCCTTCTGGTTAGTGAGAAAGAGTGCATATGAAAACTACGCAAATCTGCAAGTTTCAGAATAATTTTGCCGCAGAGGTTCTTTGAGGAATTCAGAACGAGGATTTTGAAGCCACTCAAAGTAAGTGCTAATTTAGAAAATTCATATGTTTATTTTTCTATCTTCCTGTTCCCTGCAGCTACGAGGTTTCCAAACAATCATCTTAATTTAATATATTAAATTATTAAATAAAATTTATATTATTTTTTAATATATTTATTTAAATAATAAAAATTTTAATTTAAAATTTATACAGATTCATATTATATTTGATTTTTGTTAAATAAATAAAAATAATAAAATTTAAACTCATAATTATTTAGTTATTAAATCTTTGATATTATATTAAAAAACTAACTCAACTTAATAATTTAAATTATTAAATAAAATATTAATATATAATTTATATTATAGTATAATAGAAACATGGTTTAAGGTATAGTTATTGAACTCATTCTAGCTGGTAGGTTCTATCCGGTAGGTAGACTTGAAGTCTGACCTAGCTCGGACATGGTTTCTTTGTAACCAGTAAATCAACCTTTACCCTGATTACTATATCAAACTTGAGTGAGACTTAATCAGGTTATTTCCAAGGAATTTTTAAAAAAATATCTCGTTGTTTCGTTTTCAAAAAACCACTAAAACGATATCGTTATGAAACTAACCACTCTGTTACTAGGGACTTTATCCGGGTATGATAACTATGGTTTGAAGTGAAAGTTCAACAAGATTTCCTGCTTTTGAGACTCCTTTGTGTGAGAATCCATGGAGCTTTCATCTGTTCTTTACATTTGTTTTTATTTTGTTTCAGTATCAGTATCATCAAATAATTTGCTGAGTCTGACAGATAGAAATTATCCCAGTTCATTCACAGGATGAAGACTGGCGAAGAATCAAGCGAGAGAAATGATAAAGGAGATCATGTTTGCAGGTTAGCAGCGAATGTGAGAAAGGATTTGGAAGCCTTAGGTCCAAATCCTTTATCGGAAGAGTGTTGTATCTATAAAGTTCCACAGCGACTGCGAGTGTTAAACGACAAGGCCTACACACCTCATGTAGTCTCCATTGGTCCATTTCATCGTGACAAAAAGAAGCTGCAAGAAATGGAAGAACATAAAAGAATGTACCTGCAGGATTTTCTTAAATGGAGCAATGCAAGCTTGGAGGAATTTATTGAACTCATAAGCGACCGTGAAGCAACGTTGCGTAATTGCTATGCCGAAACCTTTACAGATCTCAGCAGTGAGAAATTTGTGAGAATGATCTTAGTAGATGCTGTCTTCGTCATTAAGGTCATACTGAAACGATGCATCAGTGCTTTCCGAGGCAAAAACGACCTTCTCTTGTCCATGGAAGATACGTGAGGTAGGGATTGACCTGTGCTTGATTGAGACTCCCATTCTTCATTCTCCAGGACATGCTTAAGCTATCCAAGATATTCTTCCCTTACAAGGAAAGTAAATTAATTATACTTGTCCATGAATTCTTAAAAACTGTGTGGGACTCATGGGTGACAGATGTTTGTATGGAGATAAACAGTTCTTCTGAAATAGAACATTTTGTTGACTTCCTGAGAATTTATCAGCAACCAACAAGGCCACGCCGGCTAAAGATACTCAAACGCCTATCAACGAAAACTGCGAAGACGCTGCATCAAGCTGGGGTCAAATTTCAGTCAGGCTTGGACCAAAAATTGCTTCACATAGAATTTGATAAAGCGTTTCTGAAAATCCCACCGTTCAGAATATCAGATGATACGGAAATCTTATTGAGAAATCTTCAAGCCTTTGAGCAATGCCATTGCGGTGACAATTATGTAGGTAACTATATTTACATGATGGATTTGCTTGTTGATTCTCCTGAGGATGTTGAAATTCTTGTTCGGTATGGAATTATAGAAAATTTGTTGTCAAATAATGAAGCAGTGTCTACTCTTTTTTACAATCTTTCCAGAGAAAATAGTATCTCCTTTAAGAATTTCTACTTCTCTGGTGTCCTGGATGATTTGAATAAGTACTACGGAAGAGATTGGCCGAAATGGAGAGCAAACTTGAGACAAAATTATTTCCAAAATCCATGGTCCATATTCTCTGTTATTGCTGCTGCTTTTCTCCTGCTACTTACCATCATCCAGGCAGTGTGTTCCATTATTCAACTCGTTTAGATTCTACAGTTTCAATTGTTTCATTTCCTGTAGAAAGCTCTATATAATGTAGAATAAACGTGGAAATTCAGTGTTGTTTTCTCCTAGCTAGCGTGTGTATCAAGTAGTCAAATAGGGATTATGAAATGTAATGTAAATATTGGTGAAGTGAATATTGCATCAATAAGTCACTACAATCATAGTTGTGTTGTTTGTATTTGATTTAAGGACCGATCCAAAAAAAGATTTGGGTCATCAGGTTACTTTGTCAATATTTTGATTTAAATGATGTTATTTTATTTATTTTAATTTTTTAGTGTTGATCTTATTGAGTTTGAACTGGTTTTAATTAGGTTAACTGAGTTATTAAAAATCATGTTGGGTTTAAATAGTTTCCATTGAATCAATGTCCTTTTCAGTTTAACTTAAAACTCAATTTCAATTTGGTTCCAATTCATAAGTTTTTCAAATTAATTTGTTGAGATTAGCTGCGTTTAACAACTATGATTAAAGCTAGACATCATTCAAAGGGTAGAGTAGCTGTCTGTCTATAAATTAATATATCCCTGGTCCTGTTAGAAATCAAACTAGATAGGCCTACACTTCACCGAGGGCTAGACTATTTTTTTTCTTTCGTTAAATTAAAAAAAAAAACAATGTTTAAGAGCTGCTAGTGAATTTAACAAAAAAAAAATCACGACTTAAGATTAAATGGATGCAATTTTAAAAGAAAAGACGATAACTATAATAAGAAGAAAACGAGCTCTTGTTAAAAGAAAAAAACTTACACAGTTGAATTTTAAGATAATTTCATATTAAAGAATAAAATTTAAAAAATGTAAAAACAATAATAAAGTATTTAGAATCAACTCCAGTTAACATGATAAATTCACAAACCATGTTATGAGGTTGGGACAACCTTATAGAAAGTAAATTGAAAAAAAAAATAGTCAATCCCCGTAGAATGATGAAATTTAAAAAAAAATAGTCAATAAAAAAAACCTACAAAAATAAAACACCTACAAACCTTAGGTAAGGTTGTCGAAACTCATAAGTTAGATCATGCATGTAAAATAACTTGATAAAAGGCAAAACAAGAAAAATAACAAAGCAAAATTTTAAAATAAGTCCAATTTTAAAAGATAAAACTAAAAAATATTTAAAAAATGATCATCTAAAAATACCCAAGTTACCCAGCCAAACTTGCTTTTCAAATCATGATATCATAATAACCTAATTAAAAAAAATCTTAAGAAAATCATGAATGCCATTTTTCAAAATGAGTAACGCTAAAGGATGAAATCAAAAAAGTAAATGCAAAAAGAATAATGTTAACCTTAGTTAATTTTTCAAATCCATAACCTTAGTCACTAAACTAGAAACAACCCATCTAGAAAGACCATGAATCCTAAATCCTAAAAGATTAAATGTTGAATAATAAAATAAAAAATCAAATATATAAAAGGATCAAGAACAAAAAAAACATAGCAATTAAGAGGATAAGTACTTGATTTCAAATAAAAAATAAATGAGATGACAACCTATAATTTTGAATTGAAGGGGAGAGTTAAAAAGAAAAAAATCAAATTAAATAAAAAATTAAAATCAAAATCAAAAGAATGAGAATTCAATTTGAAATAATAACAAATCATAATTATAAATCCAATGATGAAGTTGGAAATAAATTGAAATTTAACAAAAGAGTAAAAAATTAAAAATTAAAATTAAAATAATAAAAATCAAATTTTAAATACTAGTAAATAAAAGGATAAATTTGAAAGCCTTAACAACCAATGTAAATTTTTAGAAGAGAAAAGACAAGAAAATAATTTCAGCGCCAAACAACCATATGTGGTATTCCATATGGAAGAAGCATCATGGCTCTTCCAATATAATTGTGGAAGCTTGTGTTCCACCATTAGAGAGCATCTCATGCATCGCCTAAAAGCTTTAAAGGAGTTCCAGATGCATATATTATAAGACCCAAACTTTTTGCTCAAACTCAAATTTAAGTCAGCCTAAACCTAAGTTAATCTAGGTATATATAAAAAAAACTTGTAAAAGAATTTTTTTTTAATTTTATAGCCATCATAACTCTCTTCTCATCTAACTAAACATTTTAGTTTTTGATCTTGAGTTTTAGATTCAAGAAGGGTGAAAGTAGTAAGTAAGTCATTCTCTCTCATATTACTTTTAATTATGTTTTATTTATAAAATAATTAAATAAGATATTAGGGTTTATAAGGATTTGAAGTTCATATTGTTAAAATTGATTTATAATTATTAAGGGTTTAATATTAAATGATTGATTTTGAGTAATTGTTAGAAATAAAAATTTGTTAGTTGATATGTTTAGACTGATTTTTATGAGTTAAGAAATTCATTTTAACCTTGCTGAAAAATCTAGATAGAATGGTCTTGATGATGAAATTTTATTTTGGTCATGAATTTATAAAAATTACAGTTTAATCGTTAAAATTTAAAAAATTATAATTTGACCCCTAAATATATGTTTAGATTTTGGATAGTATTATTATGAGAATAAGGAGGATGAATCTCAGTATGAAAATTGATTTGAAATATTTTTAGTTTGGTCCCTCAATTTTAAGAATTTACATTTTAGTTGCTAATCTTTTAAACAAATTACAATTTGGGTCTCTATGTGGTTTTATACAGAATTGAGGATGTTTTATGAATGAAATTTCAGTATGGTTATGTATTTATAGTTTGATCCAGTTTTCATAAAATTATATTTTGGTCCTCGTTTTGGATAATTATTGTTTTAGTTTATGAATCTAGAAGACTAAACCTGATATTTCTTTATATATTGGAATAATTTATTTGTATTATTTTGAGTTATTTTTTAGTATATTTTATATATTTATTATAAGTTCTCTTAACAATCATTAATAGATTTTTTTAGATCTTTCATTTAATATTTTTTTTAATATAGAAACTTTTATCACTAATTGCATCAGTTAAAGGTACAAGAAAATTATGTGGCTAGTCCCTCCCTAGCAATAATAGTATACATCTTTTTGGCCCATCAAACAATAGTCTTTAACGGTCTTAATCAATCATCATGATTTTTAAAAATAGATATTTTATTAAAATTATATTATAATTATAAAGAAAAAAAATATTCTTACCTGTATAAAATTAAGATTTGAAATGCAATTATAAATGACATTTGATAAAAAAAATTATAAGTTATTTAAATAATTAAAGAATTTTCCTTTTATAATTGGACAAAAATTTTAACCTACACAATAACAATCGGTCTCTTAATTTGTTTTTGATATTTTAATAGTTTTATGGTTTTATTTTTTAAAAAATAAGTTTTAAAACATTATAAATTATAGTTTTTTAATCAATGTTTTGAGAGAGAGGTTTTAGCAGGATTAATATAAAATTATAATGCATATTGATTAATTAAACACTTTTAAAATTATAATTGAAGCGAAACATAATTTTACTAATGCCATATCACACTTCTCAACGAATAGTTAATGAAGTAGTATGATATTTTATAAATTTATTATATTCAAAAAAGAAAAAATAAAAAAAATATTGAGTTCTAAATTATTTATTTTAAATTTTAAAAAATAATTTTTTTTGTTATATGTATCACGGATGAAAATATTAATTTTATATTTCCATCCAAACATTTGATAATTTTTAAAAAGATTCATGTTTTTTTTTTTAATTTGAGATGTTGTTGCATGATTTAATTGTCAAAATTTGTTATAAGAAAAGTTTATTACACATTATAACTATTATATACAAAAATTTGAAATATATAATTATAAGAGAAAACTTTTGAATTTTTTAATTGATACATTATGTTAGTGAGATAAAAAGAAAATTCTTTTGGTTTAAATACTTCAAACTTAATAGGATAAGATGATATCTTTTTAATATGGTATAAATAATTTTTTAAAATAATTCTTTAGGTTATATCCACATAGATTTTTTTTTAATTTTTTCGTATAAAATATTACAACTTTAAATGTATTTTTAAATTTTTTCTAGATTATCCAAAATAATTTGAATTTGATAACCTGTACAATTGTATTATAAACCCAAATATAATCCACTATAGATTTGCATAATAAATTTTTCAAATTTAAAAGGCTTGAAATCAACCTAATGTTATCTTTTTATATGAAGTTAAATTATAATATTATCTTTTGATTGAAAAAATTAAAATCATGGTTATGAGATTCACAGGTTGATTGGTTATTAAACGTTTTAGGAGGAGTGTGATAATATTTTTATAATTATTTGTACAATAAAAATATTATTCTACTTCTAAAATTAACAAAAATAAAATATATTGCCTAAATAACTTTTAACCATTCACAAACTAGCTATTTTAGGCGGAGATTAATCGGGTTTTATTAGATTGTTTATTTTTTATTGAAATATTTTAGGCGGAGATTTCCAAATTAACTCATTTGAACGAGCTGAGTTTAACAATCTAATACTAAACATGGTAGCTATTTCCCTAGAAATTAAAGCATTCCCTGCCTGAGTCCAATTAGAAATTGAATTTCACGAATATAACACGATACATCATGTTATCACCAACTTCAATGGAGTCAAATCCAAGAAAACAATGCCAGGCTACACAATCCTTTGCCGATGGCTTGGGCCTCAAGATTATTTAGCAGTTCGATTTTTTTTAGTTGGGCAAATCAAAACAAAACAGTATTATAAAGCTTTGATAATTTTTTAGAAAATAAATTATGATAAAAAAATTAAAAGAAAAATATTATTAAAAAAAATAGTTCAGTAAACACCCTTCTCTTTTAGTTTACAATCAACAGTACTTTCTATTGAATATAAGTTTTTCCCGGGCATATGACGGCTAGTTGACGAGAAGGTTGTGCTGATAATGATTCTCTCTTTTTGTAACTCTTAGTAATTTGACATTTTCACTTTTAAATCAGTTTCTTTTTTAAAAATAACATCGGAGTGCGTGTATTAGATAACGATCCATTCAACGAGTAGATAATTGACTAGTCGAAATTGAACTTGAAATATGTAGATGATCTTTACACTCCCTATGCTTGATGGACTGTTTAAGAATGGTATAGGATCTTTCTCCAATGGACAAGGATTCCTTATATTCACCTTGCTTGAAGGAGTGTTCAGACTAGTATGTGATCTTTTCTCCAATAAACTAGAATTTTTTATGTCGATCATGTTCCAGATTATTACATTTTTTTGTTCTAATATGTTACTGAAGGATAAATAAGAAGTGGAAGAAACCAGCATGGATTAGTTACTGAAGGAAATACAATGGATGAAGATTCTGTGTCAAGGTTTTCTTGAAATGTCTCTTATTTGATCGAGCTACCTCTTCTTTCAAGGATCGATACCCTTGCCTGTAGTGAATGAATACAGCAGGTACATGCACTCTATGCTATACTAATTGTTTCGCATTTTTCATTTTATCTAGCTTCATAAAATTGCAGCCCCTGATTGGATGGGATCAAGGTTTGATGGTATACTGAGGCTCAAGAGCTCTTTTGCCATCCATTTATAGTTGGCTGAGCTAATGGATGCTGCTTAAAGAATAATAAAGAGATGCTGTTGTAGTATGACGGGTCAATCAAACTTGTTAAACTTGGATGGTGAATCGTGTATCCTATTTGCAGATTTTTGCATCTGGCAGCGGATAAAAAAACTGCAAATAAAAAACTCAATCTAAAAAGGACGGGGAAAAGTTAACTAGCGATCGGGTCCTATTTGATATAATACACTCTTTTTTTTATATATATATATAAAAAAAATACATTTTTCATTTTCATCTAAACAGGCCAATGAGTTTTTTTTTTTTGGGTAAATTGTAAGGTACACCTAAGCTATGGTCTGAAGTGTTTCTGATCAGAATCTTATTCTTCATTTCTCCACCAGTTCCTGCATTGCTCCACCAGTTCTTATTCTACACAAAGTCTTCGTCAATATAGACTTTTTTCAGCTAAACAACAAATCAACATTATCAAGTGGGGTTGACTACAGCTGTACCGACTCTCATATTTTCCTTCTTTTATTATTAATTAACATAACCAGATGGAAACAGTGTAACCTTCTTGGACTTGGACCCATTCATCTTGTCCAAATATATTTTGTTAGACTATTTACGTGATTTGAATATAATAAATCAATATCCAATTAATTTAATCAGAACTTCTTGTATCATACATTATAAGTTGTTTTTTTTTTAACCTGCAGCAATTTATCTTTATCCAGATACATTTTTATTGATATGATTCGATTATAATAAATCTATATCCAATTAATTTAATCAGAACCTCCTGTATCATAAATTATATGTTTTTAAAAAAAAAATTGCAGTAATTTATCTTTATCCAAATACATTTCATTTCTGTTGATGTGATTCGAATATAATAAATAAATCAATATCCAATTAATCAGAACCTCCAGCATCATAATGCATAGAATCCATTGGGCGGGATTATGAAACGAGGGCATGTCTGCAAATTAAAACACGCCATGCATCTTCTCATGTCCTAATGTAAACAAATTTTGGTCGGGAAGCAAGCTTCAAGTCGAGGCCCATGTCCGATTCTTGCCTTCAACGAATCTTAGATGGACTGACATTGGGTCTAAATAATTTTAATTAAACTCAAAACTTGTCATAATGAAAACTCAGGATTTTCAAGTCATGTCTCTGCATATACATGATGCAGGTTCTGTTTGCAGTCTGGTTTTTTATAGTATTAAATTTACATGTTAGTAGAAAAGGTTGCAATAAACCTATTGAGTGCAAAATTATTGACTGTTTCAATTAAACCCCTACAGCATTTGAAGTTCCTCAATCGAGTCCCTTGTCCAGGTTTGTCATTGTTTTCATTCTAGAATCCATATGTTTTTAAATAAAAATAATTTGCCTTTTTTTAATATGAAAAGTTTGATATTTTTTGCATGGATCAATTTGGTGACCCACCTATTTAGAATTTAGCCTGGACTATATTTTAAAATATAACATGTTAGTACAATTGTCTCGAATGAAAATCAGTTTAATTTAGAAAAAAATATTATTTTAATTCTTTTTAAAAAAAATCCGAATAAAATATTTTTTGATCTACGGGTAATTCCGTTAAATCTGTAACCCAAAACTTGTATCAGTACAGGTTCAAAGCCCATTTAGAAATGGACGATGCATTGGGGATCCATTTTAAAAAAACACCAATAGTTTAGGGACTGCATTGAGAATAAATTTATAGTTAGAGGTCTCATTCGAGGTTTGCCCACAACTAGTCCCCACCCTAGCTGAATTTGGTCTTCCTTTCCTTTCCCATACTCTTGATTCATTATCAATGGTTTGGAATTTGTTAGGGGTTCATCTAATTCCGTGATGGGTTTTCACTTCTTTCTCGATTGAATTACGTGAAGAAATCTTCGCTCTCTCTATGAAATCATCCCTTTCTCCATCCTGTGGCACAAATCTCATTTGATCAGATGTTTGCCGGAATCACAGAGAATCATCAGATCAATCATTGAAATGGTCTCTACAGTCAAGATCACCAAATCATTTCATTATTACTGACGCTTAAACAAATTCCAACACAAAATGTAAAGAGGAAATGAAAATATCACACAAATATTTGGAAGGAATCGAATCTGAATTATTGCAACATACGTAGCTTCTCTAAATTACAACTTCCGTACTTAAAAACACACCGCGGCCTTCTGGCAGAAACAAAAAACTCACTCAGTGGCTCTAGGTTCTTTCACAAACTATGGTCTGAAGTGTTTTTGATCAGAATCTCCTTGAATGTTCTGTTCCTGCATTTCTCCATCAGTTCTTATTGTACGCAAAGTCTTCGTCAATGTAGACTTCTGCAGCTAAACATCAAATCAACATTATTATCGGGTGGGGCTGACTATAGCTGTTCATTTTTTAAAGTAATTTTTATTTAAAAATATATTAAAAAAATGAATTTCTTACTTCAACCCATTAACGATTGACCATTTGCATTATCCTTTTTCTTTTCACACTTTGCCTGCAAAGCCAAAGGAACTCACTGCCCATTCAGTAACCCGCTTGCGGCATGGTGCGGCCGCTCTCTCCTACCAACAAAGAGAGAATGGTATCAAATCCATCGAATCAACCCCTAAATTTAATTTTTTTATAATAAAAAAATATTAATAACATCTAAAAATTTATATGTTTACATTCAAAATAAGTTATTCGAGTAGTAATGAAATGCGCTCAAATGATGTAGTCTTCGGTATGCTTGAATGAGGGTTTAAGAATGGTATATATGATCTTTTCTCCGACAAACAAGAATTCTTTACATCCATTCCAATATGCTGCATCTTTTTATTCGATAAGAAGGATGAAATTAAGAAGGATAAGGACTCTCAAATACTCTCACTTATAATTTTCAATCCTCTCTCTTAATTTGATGAATTACCTCTCATCGTTCCTTCCTTTTGCTTGTAATTCTCAGGATGCATTAATTGACTCTCATATTTTCCTTCTTTTATTATCCACATAAATACAGGGACAGAGAGTAACCTTCTTGGACTTGGACCCATTCATCTTGCCCAAATATATTTTTGTTCGACTATTAATTCACGTGACTCGAATATAATAAATCTATATCCAATAAATTTAATCAGAACCTCCTGTATAATAATGCATAGAGTCCACTGGGCCCGTGGCTTTAATTGTTGGTAAGTCTGGTTCTTGCCTTCAACGAATCTTAGATGGACTTACATTGGGTCTAAATAATCTTAACTAAACTCAAGATTTTCAAGTCATGTCCAAGTATCAAGAGTGCTGTGCGTATACATGATGCAGATTTTGTTTGCTGTCTGGTTTCTTATAGGATTAAATTGCAATAAACCTATCCAGTGCAAAAAATTATTGTCTGTTTCAATTAAACCGCCACAGCATTCGAAGTTCCTCAATCGAGTCCCTTGTCAATGTTTTCCTTCTAGAATCCATATGTTTTAAAATAAAAATAATTTGTTTTTTATATGAAAAGCTTGATTTTTTTTTTATTGTTATTAAACTCAGTTTAACAAGTGAACTTAATCATCTATCAACTTAGAGTTTAGCTTAAACTGTGTTTTAAAATATGATAGGTAAACCCTTAACTCAATCATTTTGGTAAAACAATTAGGTTTAATTTTTTTTTTAAATATTATTTCAATTTTTTATTTAAACTTTTAAAATAAAATATTTTGACTTCTTTCGAAGATTAGCCCATCCAATTTGTAACCGAAAACTTGAAGGAGGACAGGTTTAGTAACTTTTCTATTTCATATATATATATATATAAGGTGAATTTAAACAGAAGGCCCATTCAGTAATGTACGGTGGGTTGGGGATCCATTTAAAAAAACCAATAGTTTGTAGACTACATTGAGAATACATTTATAGTTAGGGGACTCATTCGAGGTTTGCCCAAAACTTAGTAGCTGAATCTATAACCACAAAGTCACCATTCTCTCTCCCATCCTAGCTGAATCTGTTCTTCCTTTCCTACACTCTTGATCCCTTATCAATGGTTTTGAATTTGTTTCAGATTCATCTAATTCCGGTGATGGGTTTTCACTTCTTTCTCGATTGAATTACGTTAAGAAATCATCCCTCTCTCTATGAATTCTCTGTATTGTTGATCAAAACGAGAGGCAATCATTCTCTTACAATACGTGTTCACAGGTGCTTTCCAAGTTCCTTGGTAAAAAGGAAAAGGACCCAATTCATTGATCTGGTCTAAGATTCCTTCTGCAATTTTTTTTCTTCACTACGTTAGTATTTTTGCTTCCTGCTCCGAATGGCAATATGGTGTTTGATAAAATGCCAACACGAACATAACCGACTGATGTTGTTTTCCTTGTTGATTAGTGCTTTAGAAGACCAAAATCTGATCACTGAAGTGCATTGAAAATATGCAATGGGACCATCAACAGGAGGAAGAGCAAGACTCTCTGGAATGCAGAAGCATGTGCTTAGTCTGTACCGGGGCTTCTTACGAGCAGCTCGTTCAAAGTCCCCTGAAGATCGACGGCAGATTGAATCCTTTGTTTCAGCTGAGTTCCGCCGCAACTCCAAACAAGTAGATCGCAAGAATTTCATCTACATTGAGTACTTGCTTCGCCGTGGTAAGAAGCAGCTTGAGCAGCTCAATAGTCCTGATACTGTTGGATTGTCATCTATGAATGCCACTTTCTTTGAAACTGAAAAGCCCAAAAACTAAGTTGAGATGAATTGCTCTGACATCTGAGTATTATTGTGACATCTTTTTTTCTTGTGCAATTTATTTCTTGTTCAAACAATTCTGTTCATAAAACGCCTGGAGTCATTTTTTTCATTTGTCTTAAGCAGGTTTGCATGTCATTGTTCTATAGAGGCCATGCTTGATGTTTAAGATAGCATCCTGTTTAAACCAATGTTAGTTTCTTTTACGTATTGTTTTTTTTTTTTTTATCTGCAACGTAGTTCGTACATAATCGAACTGCCAGCAATTTGTCAAAATAGAAGTAAAATCACGCCGAAGGGACAGGAAAGATTGAACCGAAACTAACTAATTGTATTTCCTGCTTCTTGGAAAGTCCTATCAGAAAGCATTGCTTACCTGTACAGTTGCATACCCTTACTAATTTAACTTCATTGTTGAAATAAACAGTGTAGGTTTCCTTTCTGTAGTCCAGTAATGGTCCCAGAATAAGATTTCTTTGCCCCTTTCGCTACAAAGCTCATTGGGTCATATTTGCTCATTCCTTCTCTCATTTCAAAGCTGGCTTACTAGTTGATTTGTTTTATCCAAATTGCACTTGAGCTTCAAGCTTTCACCTGTATGTTTCTTCACCCCACTATACACAAAGCAACCTTTATGTCTTTCAGCCTCCCAAGGATGCAGAGTTCTTGAATCCAATCCCGCAACCAAGCAGAAACAGAGTGGTCGTGTTTTGCAGCTTGAAGATTAAGGTTGCCGTCCGTTTCTTGATAAACTACAAGCATGCCAGCATAGTCAAACGGTCATCACTTATTTGCCAATAGCATCCGTACTTGTTGAAGGTTTCGAGGAAGATTTGTTAGTCATGATGTGTTTAAAAGAGCATGTTTGGGAAAAAAACATTTTAAAAAATATTTTCATTTAAAAATATATCAAAATAATATTTTTTTTAAAAATTCATTATTAACATCAATACTATTTAAAAATACAACAAAAAAAATAATTCAAAACTAAAAAGAATATTTTTTTTTCAAAAATACAGATAAATATTGAATGGAGAGGAGAATTGTTGCCAGACCCAGTGTTTTGAATTCATCCAGAAAGAGGTGGAGTGTCTAGATCGTTGTGAAAAGGTAACCAGATGATCATTGTGAGCGGGAGATATTGGAGTTATCCATTCTGAAAGAGAATCAGCTGCAACATTTTTGATGTCCCAGCCACTAGCAGCACGACCAGCAAGGAGACAAGGGCCATAAAGGATTGCCTGAACTGAAGCATGCTCGGTACTGTCATCTGAATTTTCATCCAAATCCAAAATTTTGATCTAAATGTTAAAATGAAAATCTTGAGAAGAGCAGATCTATGCAATAGGTTTTAACATCTTCCTTGGCCAAACTGGCGTTGCATTAAATTTATCTAAGAGCATAGCACTGATAACAACTGCCAGCTTTTGTTAATAAATAAGAGCTGTACTTTATTTTCCAATCATGGAAACAATAGCTCTATCCACACATTTTAAGCTTGAAAGTTAAAATAAATGGTGTAACTTTCATCCCTCAAACTATGTAATGGTGCAAGAAGAAAATTCCTTTTGTCCCCCTTTGCCACAAAGCTGATTGGATGATATTCACTTAGTCCTTTGTTCATTACAAAGCTGGCTCCCTGATTAAATCCTGGATCTGATGACCCTAACTTGCAGCTAAGCTTCATGCTCTGGCCTGACTTGTAATTGACACCACTGTATATATAGCAACCCTCCTGGCTTCCTGATTCCAGGGATACAGTTCCATCTTTTCCATCCAGTCCCGAAACCACACGGAAGATAGATGAACCATCATCTGCAGCAGAATTTGTGACAGCAAGGCTGCTGTCTTTTCCTTGCTGCACTAAAAGCATTCCAGGAAGATCAAATGGTTCAAGCATCACTGATTTGTCAATAACATCTTTAATTCCTAAGACTTTGGAGAAAGAAGAGTCATTAAAGACGATTCTAAATGTGGCTTGAAGACAAGCGTCAGTGCCAGATTTTGGGTGCTCTTCCATTGTAATTGACTGGTTTGAATTTGTTAACACAAAAGTTGAATTTCCAAAGTCTTGGGAAAAAGATACTAGTTGTTCATTGTAAGAGGCAGGGATTGGTGTTATAGAGTCTGAAAGAGAATCAGCAGACCCGGCTTTGAGGTTCCAGTCACCACTGGTATGACCAGCAAGTAGGTAAGGACCATAGAGTATTGCCTGAATAGAAGCATACTGGTGCCGGTCATCTGAATGTTGTTCAAAGGATGTCAGTTATATGACCATCATCATTATAGAAACTATAAAAATATTTTACATTTCAAGCAAGAATCCAGTGAATATTACCTTTTATGGCCTCTGTTCTCAGACTAATGGGAAGCTGTAGGCTTAATTTGTCACCAATGCTCCATTTTCTATTGACTGATAAGAAACTACCTGCATTGGAAGCAGAATATTAAAGACAACACCAGGGTTTCCTCCGAAGATGTCAATCAAAAGGTGGTTCCAAATGAGCTCTCCCATTAGCTCTTACGAAACAAATTAAATCAAATATAAGAAACATGTAGATTAAGAAATAAAAAGTCATGATTCATGAGTATGCTTCACACCTGGATCCGTTATAGCCAAACTCTGAGAGTTTATTGTTGCAGTAGCACCATCTAAATGTGTCCAAACTGGTATCCTCAAATTCAAGGTAGATGCTTGGCTTGACCCCTGCACAAAACAGATCCATTGTGATCATCAGTTACCTTTTCTCAGCCCTTATTAAAAATTTTGATTCTTTGAGCTCTTGCGCAAAGAACATAATAAGAAGTTTACAGGAGATTTAGCAGTGTTTTTCTCTCCCTTTCCTAATGGAGGAGGATCCAGGTTGAATTTTTTTATAGACAGCAAGGACCTCCTTTAAAGAGCAACACTAACTTCTCTATGCTTCTGTGATAGATCAATTGTAGCAAATACCTCATTTGGAGAAAAGGTGAAAGTCACCCGAAGATAAGGATCTGAAGAAACAACAGGATCAACTTTCTGATTGATCATGATCTGTCCAGATTTCCAATCAAGAGAGCTTGATATATACTGAATAATGTAAAGACCTGGGGCTTCTCCTTCCTCTTCAAAATATATGGAATCTCCCAGCTTTGAAAACGATTCAATTCCTTTAGAGTCAGAAACAAAAAATATATCAAATTGTCAGCACAGAAGCAGGGAATGATGGAATGATCTGCATCGGTTTAAAAATCATTTGAAAAGAAATCCACATCCACACACATCGATTGACATTAATTGCATTGGTTTAAAAACATTTGAAAACTTCAAACACACTGAGTAGAGGATCAATCTGCATCGGATTAAAAATCATTTGAAATGAATCCTACATGCTTCGAGTGGAATAAACTGCATCAGTTTAAAAATATTTGAAAACTTCAGATGCAACAAAGGAAGGAATAATCCACATTGGATTAAAAATCATATGAAAAAAAATCAAAATGCATTGTGCAGAGTAATTATTAGCAGTAAAAAATGATTAAAAATGGTGAATGTATTAGCAGGTAAGAAAGGATAAGGCGAGTAACAGATTCCACACCTGTTCCATAGCAGCACCAAAAAGTATCATACAATGTCCCCCATCCATGATAGCTTTTGCTTTTGGAACTTCCAGGATGTTGTGGAAGCATGTAAATCATCACTCCAGGCTCTGTTCCTCTTTGGATGCCTAGCACACCATTTGTCAGAGCACGCTCATAATAATCTGCATAAGCCATTTCTTTGGTCCATCTGAACAGGTGGCGGGAGACCTAAAGGTTCCAGTAAATGTGTAGAGTGTTTTAGCAGGAAAATTTATGTAGCATGAAAATGACAAAAAGAACAGAAAAGAAAAACTGCAAGGCAAGTGTCGAATGGATGCTAAGTACAGCTCAAAATAAGTTTCGAGAAGATGGAAATAAATTCTATATATCAAGGTACACATGCTCAAAATTCTATATCAGTAAGAAAGAGATAAAACTGGAGACATACCTTCAGCATATTGTAAGTTGTGCACGATTCCTCATTTTCTGTCTGTAATGTGCTAGCCAGTCGCTTTGGATCTGACCTACTCATACATCAGGCAAAGGTGTCAAAATAACACAGGGTAAGAGACCAGTGTGGACAGAGCACGAGCAACCAGATAATCAGGTAAATGACAGGAAAGGAACTTAGCAACCATTTCTATGAACTTGGAATCATCCATATGAATGCCTAGAAATTTTACTTCGAAAATCACTGCCAGAATTTAACTTAAAATGACAATCAGTACCAGAACTCGCTAACAGAAGTTCCTCCAGTTGCATAGCTGTGAGAAGAGTTGACTATATCCATGAAGAATGTCCCTATATCCTGGAAGACACAAATCTATTTTAGGCAGTTTTAAGATCAGAGATCATTCATGCATGACTAATCTAACATGAACAGCTATGGCTCAATCAAAATCATACAAAACTTCATAAAAAATGCTGTTCAGTCAGTCTATGATTAATATAAAGCAATTAACCTTATAAAGTGGATCTCCAGTGATTTCATATCTCATCTGTGCACCAATAACGATAGGGATGTGTGTATTGGCGTGGAAACCTGATATGTCTTCAGCCTACAGGGAAGAAAAGAAGCTTCTGTGAGAATATCAATCAATCAAGTATAGATTAATCTTATCCCTTTATTACTCTCTTCCAACAAAATTCTGACTTCCCTCCAACATCTTCTCCTTCAGTCCTAGATAAGGAACCATTCTACCCGCGTACCGACACCCAGGCATCCTAAATTTTCATCACCAATTGTGGACTTGATAAATTAACCTGTATTCCAAATTCATTCTATTTGGAATACAAAAATTTCAAAAGTTCATCTTATATCAGTCTTGCTTAAATGGAATGGTTATGTCAAAGATGATATCATTTCGTTTCAAAAAATTACAAAATCAGAAGTTTGTTTTCTCAAAGGGGAATGATTCTTATCATCAAAAGGAGGGGAAAACCCTGCAAAATCAGAAGACAAACACTGGCCAAAAGCTGAGAAGCTGCAGTAGGAAGTCTATAAATTACCTGTACTGCAAGCAAACCAAGGAAGCAAGGCTTGTCAAACAGGTGAGCCAGCACCAAATGTTTTGGATCTCCCTGCAGCGAAGCAACATCAAAGGCTCAAGTTAAAGATACCGAGAGGCCTATCTTCCACAAAACAGAGTTAATTTTCAAAAACATATCCATTCCAGCTGCCATAATAAACCAGAATATATGATGAATGCAATGAAAAGATATTTTCAGAAATAGCATGCAAAAAAAAAAGCTCCGAATCATTTACAATATTAAAGCTGTAAGAAGCAAGTTCAAGATACAATTCATAGGAATCACAAAGTGAGGAATGAGGAAGAGGCTAGGGGAACTACAAAGATTAATTTACTTACAGTAATGCTGAATAACTTGTAAAGGACATCATTCATGCCACCAGTTTCCTCATTCAGTGATTGATAATGTCTTTCCACACTGTAATTGGTTATAACATTACGTACTCGATTATAAAAGTAATCAACCATCCACTTCACCATTTTTAAAGCTTGAGCATTATCTGCAAATGTATATTGGTCCAAAAGACCTGCCAGGATCTGTCAAAGACAACAAAGCACAAATGGTTAGCCATGTAACTTCTAAACGAACACTACCACGATCCAGTTTGAAGTATAACCTACCTTATGAATAGTGTAATAAGGAGCCCAGACAGGCTTTATAGCTTCAAACCGATCAAATAACTCAGATGGGAAAGCGGAAAGGTATCCGCTGCCCATTTTCTCCTGACAGGAAGATAGAGCAGATACTACCGCAGACATTTTCTTTTCGAGAATATCATTGTGAGTGCTTGCCCACATCTGTGCTGATGCACTCAAGTAGTGCCCTTCAACAAGCAAAATCAAATTTGTTTGTCATAAACTATATGGACTACTATTTTCAAAACACCACAAGAAAGGAAAATAAAATGAAATTATGAAGGAATCCAATTTTACACAAAAATTATCATAATGAGATAAAAGCATATCCTTAGTTCTGCAATCAAGAAGAAAAACATTCATAGGGGTTATCATAAACTCATCTTTAAATGGTTCTTATTAAACCATCACAAGCCTTTCAGTGGCAATAATTTGCAGAGGGTGTTTAACAAGAAACTAAGGAAGAAAACCCGCGAACAACATGTGTGTGTGTGTGTGTATTCTTGACTCCTTGTACCATAACAAGTAAAAATTTAGATAAATATTACTTTTAGCCAAACTACAGAAAAGGGAGGCAAGAAGAATCATTGAAAAAGGTGATATTTACAGAACAAGAACTGTGATATCGATTATTTGTACTTCACAAAAGTGTCTCAAGGGCCCTTATTTGGAACGTTCAGATTTTTGTGAAAAAGCTAAACGTGTTAACAACATAATTTACACTAAATTCATGATCATCAGCAAAAACCACAGAAACTAACCTACAAAATGACCCCGAAGCTCGCAATTCGGGGCCTCCCAACCACCATAAGCTGTGCCTGGTGTAGACAAACCAGCAGTTTTCCTAAAGCTCCACACCAAGCTATCCACATCCAACATCAACAAGTACTCCAAATTTGTTTGTTGAGCCCGCCAATGAATTGAACTTGGATACAATCTCACATTATGCAATGAGACTTCCTTGAGGATATTCCCAGAGGATTTAAGAGGACTTTTCAAATTTCTATACATCATCGCCCAACTATATTCATCTTCTTCTCTAAGTATCTTTCTTGGCAACAAATTAGCCCAAGCTGAATCATCAGTTGGTGTCAAATGGTAGTGCGCAAACATTTCTTCTTTCCAAGTTTCATTCTCTGATGATAGCAGTGCATATCGAAATGTATGTGATGATAACTGAGTAGGAGTGTTTGTACACTCCTTGCTCGTACCAAAACCACATAGCATGGACAACACAACCAAAACAACCAAAACCTTCATTTCTTTTCCTATTTGTATAAATCACTGTTTAAGCAATGACCAGAACACCAAAAGAACAGGTCTTTTGAGTTCAAATTCAACTCGAAAGAATCAAAACACGAACTTTAACAAAAACCCCAAACTTTACTAAAATTCAGCTTGAACAAAGCTCAAAACCATCAAATTCAAGTAGTACTCATTATACATTAGAACACATTAGAACCTAGAATTGTAAAAGACAAACCACCAGAAAAAAAAACCAAACCAAGAAAGGATCAAAAGCCAAAAAGCCTTGAATGGTTCAATAAAAAATAAGGCACGTGAAGTCCCTATATATACACACAGAGAGAGCCAAAAAAGGCAAGAAAGAGTCCGCAAAACTCATGCTAAAAGGGACTAAAAGCTATTACCACGCCTCCCCTCCTCCTACTCTCATATCATCTCGTGAAAGGCAAGAATTCAGTTCCGTGTCCATCAAAAACCAAAAAAAAAAAAACATACATGTACAGAGAGACATATTTAGATTACAAGATGACAGATAAGAATCACGGATAAGATGTCGGTTTCCATGGAGGGTTGGTTAGGACTAAAAACATGCTCGACTGGAAAGGAGGAATCTGCGGTATCTCTTTGACAACTGTTGAGACAGAAGAATTTTGTTTTCTTTTATTTATTATTTGTGTGTAGTGTAAAAATTTATCCGTTTAAAGGTTTCTGATTATTATTATTTTAAATTATAGTTGTAAAAATTTCCAGTTCCCGGGTTTTTTGGGTTGGTTGTTCCGGTTTGTATTGGATTTTCAGATTTGGGTGTTTTTCAAGAGGCAGAGTTATCAGATCTGGTTACAGATCACGTCTAGATAACTGCATTGTTGGGCTAATTTGAGATACAACTTAAACCGGTTGTTTTATTTAAAGAAAAAAATTAAATTAATTAGATTATGAAATCTAAATTTATCTAAATTAATATCTAAAATATTTAATATTGTAAACCTAGTTTAAACCAATGAGGCGAAGTAGATAACCCGTCGAGCCTTCTAGATTCATTATCAAATATCTTGTTTTTATTTAATGGTTAGAGCTCTATTTAGTTTTGTATTTCAATAGTATTTTTAAAAAATATGATTTTTTTATATTTTTATTTTAAATTAATATTTTTTTAAGAGTTACTGGATGAAAAATGTGGACCGGTGTATCAACTAAGATCTTTTGGTGTATGGTAAATTATTCATACGAGCATTAAAAATTATAGGAAAAGGGTACATTATCATAGTTTTGCGTTGGAGAAAAACCTAATCCACGATGTGAAGAAATTGACCGACCTGCCCACCTAGGCCCCCTCGATAATTTGCATGCGATTGCTATTGAATGGATAGAAAAATCCCTCGAGGGTAAGGTCCCCATCTGGGTTTTTCTTTTTTTAACGCTGGAAAGGTGCAAGAGTGCTTCATCCACATTCTTGCAATTATTGGAGAGCAGGAATAGTGATGGAGGGATTGGTTTAGCGGTGGAGAAAGGATTTATTGTCCTTTCAATTTCTTAGTCCATGATTATTATATTTGCATGTTTGATTTTAATATCAAATAAAGGTATATATTATAGAATTGATCTTTTATGTAGATTATCCAATCTATACAATCTTTGTAGAGCAGTGCTGGGACGCATTATGACGGTAATGATAATAATAATTTTAATATTTTTTAAATAGTATAGCGTGATAGTAAATATATTTTGAGTTAGAGTCAAGATATATATATATCTATTATAAGAATTTAGAATAATTAAGATCTTATTTATTTATTTGGACTCACAACCTATGCTTTTTAAAAAAGTGAAGTTTCTTGAATAAAATAATAATAATAAATTATTTTTTAAATTGATTAATATAAAATTAAACTACTTTTTTTTCAAGTTAAAAAATAAATTTTGATTTTAAATTTTATCTAATTGTTCTGATAGGTTAATTTATTATCTAATTAATTTAACAAGAACTCAATTTAATTTTTACAAAATTTAAAATATTTTTTAAAATATTATTCCAGATTAGCTGCTTGGATAAAAGAACCTTACACTTGTTCGACCAGGAATCAAAGCTCAACAACTACCACACAAACTGCTTTCCATTGAATCCAAGTGCTGTCAATTCCTATATTTTAAATAAAGTCGAAGATGATAATAATTCCCTAAATTTATTCTACCAGTTCATATGATGGTTTTATGATTTGTGTTTATTGAACAGGGAAAAAAAAAGACAGAATATAAATCAAACTCTTTTTTTATATATATAATAATCGAGAAAGAGTATTGATAAGATTCAGTTAGTGTGATTAAAAAAATAATAAACTAACTAAAAAAACTTACAACGTAAAAATAAAAATAAAATTAATTCCGAAGATGAGACCATTTCAATACATAATCTGAACTTCGAATTAAATCAATAAGTAAAATTTCTCAATCTAACTCAATTCTACTAAACTAATTAATGAAAAATTAAATCATAAATTTTATCATAATCATTATCAGCAGCATTAAAAATTATTTTTTTAATAAATAATCCAAATAAATCACGGGATATCACAACAAGGCTATCAATGTGTGTTCAACTAGTGAAACAATTGAGATATATCTCTATAAATTGCGTTTTTTTTTTTCCCGTAGCTAGAAATGTAAGCTACGAGTATTAATATAAATTTGTCCATAATTGCAGTAGCTTTCTTCGGTAGGACCCATTATGATTAGCAGAAATTGTGAAGAGGAAAGAAAGGAAAATCAATGGATAATATAAACCAGCTATATACTTCTAGAATCTTTGGGTTCAATCTACATCCAAAGGGCCATCTCGATCATCCTTGCAAGTTGCAGAGGAGATTGAAGAGATAGAGAGTACGATGTAAAGTAAGATAGCACATTATGATTCAACATGTGAAGCCAAACCACCTTAGTTAAAAATGGTGGGAGAAGGTGTAGCCATCCTTAATCAAAAATGGTGGGAGAAGGTGTAGTCATCCTTTTACACCTTAGTCAAAAATTGTATGCACCAAATTGATGTTATTTGCCTAACTCCTTGTCTTTTGCATGGATACTTGCCTATAAATAGGCAATGCATCCAAGCATAAGATATATCACAAGAAGATAGGAAGAGAGGATGAGAAGAGAGTAATCCCACAAAATTATGAGGTATTTGTGAGATAGTAAGTGAGGTGTTTTCTCCTAATAATAGAGAGATTTTGTTATTCTCCTATTAATAGAGAGAAGTTGTATTCCCACATTACTTAGTAAAATCCTTCTATACTTACCCGTGGAAGTAGCCAAATTGGGTGAACCACGTAAATTCTTGTGTGTCGTTTCTCATTTTATCTTGTCCCTTACTTTTTGTCTTGTCGAGTTTGCATGTCAGCATCCTAACAGTGGTATCAGAGCATCCTGGTTGGTGTTGTCAATACACAAAAGTTATTTGTGTATACGGTTACTATTCACGTATACGGCACTATTCACCTATACGGCACTATTCATCCATACAATACTGTTCACATACATTACTGTTGGCGTATATAGAAAGTCAGTGCGGTGATTAAATACAGTCTAGGAAGTTCTGTCTAAGGAGATTGGGTTTTAAGCGGGACCGTTTGTGACCCCTCCAATCTT